>VZTH01008178.1:453004-697206 GCA_013397815.1 Aleadryas rufinucha | reverse complement strand
CAGGGCGGCCGCCGCTCTCCGGGCCGCGGCGGTGGGGTGCCGCGCCGCGCTCTTGGGGCTGCGTGGGGACGTCGGAGGAGGTGGTGGCAGTAGCAGTGACGTGACCGGCCCTTGCTTTGTCTCCGCAGAGCAACAAGATGTTGAATTACAGCCCCTCGGGTGTCAGCGGGTGCCTGCTGGACAGGAAGGCGGTGGGCACCCCGGCGGGCGGGGGTTTCCCTAGGAGGCACTCTGTCACCCTGCCCAACTCCAAGTTTCACCAGAACCAGCTCCTCAGCAGCCTGAAAGGGGAGCCGGCTCCCATGCTGGGCCCCCGGGAAAGCCGCTTCCGGGACCGCTCCTTCTCCGAGGGTGGCGAGCGCCTGCTGCCGCAAAAGCAGCCCGGAGGACAGGTCAACTCCAGCCGCTACAAGACGGAGCTGTGCCGCCCCTTCGAGGAGAACGGCGCCTGCAAGTATGGTGACAAGTGCCAGTTCGCCCACGGCATCCACGAGCTGCGGAGCCTCACTCGTCACCCCAAGTACAAGACCGAGCTCTGCCGCACTTTCCACACCATCGGCTTCTGCCCCTATGGGCCTCGCTGCCACTTCATCCACAACGCGGAGGAGCGCCGCGCCGTGGCGGGGAGCCGGGAGCCCGCCGTCACCGACAGACCTCGCCTGCAGCACAGCTTCAGCTTCGCCGGCTTCCCCAGCACTGCTGCCAGCGGGCTGCTGGACAGCCCCACTTCCATCACACCGCCGCCCATGCTGAGCGCCGACGACCTGCTGGGCTCCCCCACCTTGCCTGACTGCGCCAGCAACCCTTTCACCTTCTCCAGCCAGGAGCTGGTCAGTCTCTTTGCCCCCAGCATGGGGGTGCAGGTGCCCAGTGGGAGCTCCCCCACCACCTTCTTGTTCAGGCCCATGTCCGAGTCGCCCAACATGTTTGACTCGCCACCCAGTCCTCAGGACTCCCTCTCTGACCAGGAGGGCTATCTGAGCAGCTCCAGCAGCAGCCACAGCGGCTCAGATTCCCCTATCCTGGACACCTCAAGACGTCTTCCCATCTTCAGCAGACTCTCCATCTCTGACGACTAATCTGGGGTTTTCTCTTGCCCCTCCCCACCTCTATTACAATGTTAAGCTGAACTCCCCCACCTTGTCCCCAGTAGTCCAAGCTGGATGTTAACATGTCCACCTGCCTGCCTAATACCCACTGGCTTAAACCTTAAGTGCCAAAATTCCGATGAGAAGCAATAACGTTTACAAAATTAGTGCCTTTTAACACTTTCACTGTGACTGTATTACCTCTCCAGCTGCAGAGGGCACCAGCAGCTCTGTACACTTCCAGATGTGCAGGAAATGTCCAAATCCGGCTCCCTCCACTGGCCACATACTGCATCGCCCTCTCCCAGTCCCTTCCCAACTGGCCAGTTTCTGCTACGCTGCAGGCATGTGGGCAAGTGTTAACATCCAGTCATCTTTATCCCCTCCCTTAAAGACTAAATCTTGCCTGGATCTGCTCAGGTCTGCGGGAAGAAAAGCTGAGAACGGACAAAGATTGTAACATGAGTGGGACTTCGACTGGGAGGAAGAAAAGAAAAGAAAAAAAAGCAAAAAAAAGATGGACTATGAGAGACTTGATTTTGGTGCTAAAAGTTCCCCATGTATACGTGTGACATCTTAAAACAAATAAAGAAATAGAGGGGTGGGGCCAACAGAAGTCATTCCACACACAAGTTCGTGTAAACAAAGTTCCAGTAGACATAGCTTTAATGGTTTTGCTCTAGAGTACTTTAGACCTATCTTAGAGCACTCACGCCAAGCTTTTTATTATTTTTTTCTGGGTTTTTAATTTTGTATAACTTTTCAGAAATTGGAGAGCAAATTTTGCTTGTCACTGCACAACAATATAAAAAGCTTATTTAACTTATCAAAACGTATTTATTGCCGAAACCTTTGCTTTTTAATTTTGTTCATATTTATCGGGATGATGAATCCATAGAATATATTCTTTTATGTTTAAATTATGATCTTCCATATTAATCTTAAGATTGTGAAGTGTCTTTTTTCCTTTTTTCCCCACAGTTTAATATATTATACTACAATGACATTTTTGTAACTTTACACTTTTTTTGGTTATTTTATTTTAAAAAATGAAAAATTAATTTAAAAAAATGCAAAAACTGTGTTTGGATTATTTATTTTAGAATTCCCTTCCCCTTTTTTTGTGTTGGACTGCAAATGGAGTTGTTGTGCATCTTTGCCTTTTCTCTTCTCCTTCTCTTCCCCTCTCCCGGGTCTTGCCTACCTGGGCTTTAGAATGTACATACCTGAGCTCTATTGTGAGACAACGTCGAAGGAAGACCTTTTTCTTCCTCTAATTGTATAGATTCTTCAAGGAGAAGAGCCTTGGGCTCAAAGTGCCTATCTGAAGACATTCCAAATACAGTTTGTCTTTGCATTTCTGTATTCCAAGTTTGGAGTTTTCCTTGCCAAGGTGAATGGGACTGGCACAAAGAGAATAATGAATGTAATTTTTTTCCCCCTGTTACTGTTCGCTACACTGCTTTTTCTTCCTCTTTGTGTGAGTTTATTTAAAAGAGAATCTCTTTTGTAATGACTGTTTGCAGTTTAAATCAATAAACCCCAAGTTTTTTCAAGAAACTGACAGTGGAGCTGGTTTTACTTGCAAAAATTGAGGGGCTGGTTTTAGACAACCCCACAAATGCAGTTGCTTCCTTCTCTTGACCCTTGAGGTGCCCACAGTGTGCTCAGGCATCCCTCCATCATTCCTCATTGATTCAGTGGGTCAGCACTGCAAGTGCTTGGGAACAGATCAGTGGCAGCAAATAGCTGATGTGACCTACCCTGGTGGCCTCTAACCTTCTCTGTCTCTTATGGAGTGCTTGAGTCACTCAATCTATTCCTGACAACTTCTTTCTGACCATCATGGCTTAAACCTGGGATTGGCTTTCGTTGCTTGTGTGCCTTGTGTGTTCCTGCATAACTCCTTCCCCTTCAAGGAGGGCTTATGTGTGTTTTGAGTGAGGCTAAAGTGGGGTGTTGAAGTGTCACAGATATTCCAAATCTCAGTCCTGGCTTGTTGGTGGTATTGGTCTTGCTTGCACAGAGGGGCTGTTTGGTGCTTTGTGGGGGAGAGGAACATGAACCCCCAGCAAAGTCTCAAGTGTATGCACACGTCACCCCGCTATCACTTTTAAGCCCTTGTACATCTTAAAATATCAGCGATCCCAGAATCTTCTTAGGCTGTTGGTTTTATTTAGGGAAACATCCTTGCCAGCACTGCTCGTGGTGTTCTCTTGTGTTTTCACCTTGGAGGTCTCCTATGGAGCAAGCTTTTGCTTCCAAATTGAGGCTGAAATGCTGCTTCTGAACCACCAATCCTTCAGCTGTCTTACCATGCCTCAATGTTCAGATTTCCTAATTCATGCTGGAAAAGTTCCTGCCAAACAAAAGCTGCAGGATACTTCAAGGCTTACACTGGTGAACCTTCTCTGCTGTTGGCTTTATGCACTTGCGTGGTCTGGCACTAAAGGTGAGCTGGGTGGAGGAAAAATGGAGGAAGAAGAGTGTTGCTGATGGAAACTGCTTCCCTTGAACACTGCAAAAGCTGTGTAGGGAGTTTGCTTGGCAGATACTGATGTAAACTAGGACATGGTGTGGTCTGGATGCTGATCCCTGAGAGAAGAGCCTCAGGCACAGCTTCAGCGCTGCTGGCCATTAGCAGTACTGTTGACTGCAGCCTTGCTCCTGGGCATAAAGGCAATAAGCCCCACGTGAGGGATGGGTTCTGCCTGGGAGACTCGTGCCCAGTTGCAGCGAGTGCCCAGGTGTGCCTCATCTGCTGCTGGGAACCAAGCCATCAGCCCCTGAAGAGTGAGACCTATCTGATCTGGTGAGGATCCCAAGACCATTGCAGGGCACACACATGGAGCTTGAAACTGCTTGCTTCCTTTCTGGACTTTCTGTGCAGCTCTTCAAACAAATAGTCTTTGACCAGTTAATAACTGATGAAGAAAATAGCTGTATCAGTTGCACAATGCTATTGGTATGACAAAGAACCAGGAAACTGTGCTAAAAGTAGGTCTTTGCTCATGGTACTTGGGTACTTCCCTTGTCCTTCGAGTGCACTGATTCTGGGAAGCCAGCACCGTTCTTCTCTGTCAGTCTGTGTTTTGCTTTTTGAAACTAACCTTGAGCTGATTCACACAGGGGATAGAGAAGAGAAGAGCAGAACAGGATGCAAGAGCCTTCAGCAGTGGAAGGATTTACCTGATCTGATACCATCGCAGCTTTGGCAGCAGATACTCTGGAGAGACTTCTTCTTCCTTGCATTTCCCATGGACAAGTTGTCCATGCTCTTTCTCACAGGGTTAGCAAGTTCACCTAATGGTTGTTTAGGTGAACTTACCATGGCTGGTAATAGCCTAGCCAAGGCTCAGAAAAGTACAAATAGCCTATGCTGACATGATAGTTTTGAGACACACATTCCTCTGACTCGAGGACTCCTTCACTCTGGCTTATTGATTTAGTGCATGGGACTTTCAGGGTGGCCATAAAATAGGGCTGGCCGGTGCATTGGTGCAATTTCTCCTGGTGTGTCTGGTGTGGCAGGGCAGAGAGAAGCGCCCACAAGAACAAGATGCCTGTAAGGTGCCATGGCAAAGTGTGCCTCAGCACACTTTACAGGTTGCACTTACAGTTCTTACTGTGTGGGGCAGGGGGACACACATGGTGGCTCTTGCTTCTCTTTGCATACATTTTGTTGTAGTCATGGATGCCTCCTGTGAGCACCTTCTAAGAAAGGATTTAGTCCATGCCTCTGGGCTGCAGGTATTTGCTGGTTTTGGCTTTGAAGTCAGGTGAGTCTAGCGCTATTCACCCTCAATGTATCTTGGAAATTAGAGCCATTGTGTATGGTTGTCTGTGCCAGTTGCCTCTTGGTATGGAAAAATGTGATGACTTTGATCTACAGAGCTCCAGGTGTCTCAGATCCCACCCTGGTACCTGCCTCCCTCCTTCCTAACTCCTGCAACACTTACATGTGTCCCAGAGACACTATTGACTTCTCACTTCTTTGCTATGGGCTAGCTGTGGCTTTTGTGCCACAACACCTTCAGTTCTGCAACTGGGGCCTGTAGAAGCAGGGGCCATCTCATTTCCCAAATGTCATAGGAGAGGGATGAAAAGTCAAATAGGGTTTCTTTGTTGTTGCTGACGGTTTTGTTTTTAAAGGCATTTGGGAACTTGACTTGGCCAATCTTTGTTTAGTATCACTTGTATATAGACGTGGTGTGCCAGATTGCAAGTGACAAAAAATACCATTTAAAAGGAACTCTGAAATTCTCCAAGTTCCTGGCCTGACAGAGTTTGTCTCATCACTGTAGTCATGAAATTGGGAGGCAGAGAGGGAAAGAATTTGGAGAAGAAATATGCCTGGAGGACTTACAAGCTGGCTCAAATTTTCAGTCCGTATGGTTCCTATGCAGTAAGTGCAATGGTCTGTGGATGGGACTTTGGGCCGCAGCTGCAAATCCCCTAGGGAAGGATGGGCTCTGCCAGGCCTTTGCACAGCTGAGGGGAGATGGCAGTGGGGTTGAAAGAAAGGATGGGGTCCCCATTAGAGATCGAGAGCTAGAGATCGAGTCCATGAGGCACAGGTGAGAAAGAAGCCGTGCTGTCTAGAGTCTGAAGAGTGATGGTGTTCAAGTGCATAAAGGCTAATAAACTGGGCCTCTCCAGTGGGGCTCAAGAGCATCAAATTGAGAGGAAGGTCTGGGTAATGTAACCTACTGGATACTATCTGATGACCATGCCCAAGGATATGAACGACTATTAAGATGCAGTAATACAGGCAAAAACCACAGCATGCCCTTTACACTTGCTAATTGCTGCAATTTGTGTGGTCTGTGTTGGGGAAAGCTAGCATGTGCTTGAGTCTGGAGAAAGAGGCTTTGGGAGAAGGTGCTGAGGTCAGTGTGTGGACAAAGAGGCTCCTGACTTCAGTGCTGGGGGTATTGTGGGGGCTGGAGGCTGAAGACACGTCCAGGGGCAGCATTGACACAAAAACACTGCCTGGGAGGGAGAGAGAGGCTTGTGCTTCAGGGAGGCTCCTCATGAAGCATTACATTACAATAGGCAAACCTGAAGATGTGAAGTCTGGTACCGTGCAGTGGGGCTGATGAGGCAGTTCTGCTGCAGAGGAGTGGTGTGCTGAATGACCAGATGCTCCAGCAACAAGCAAAAGTGTGGTGAGTGAAGTGAAAATAGGCAAAAAATTTAAGAGTGAAGAATGGTGCCTTTCTTACCTGGGCCCCACGGAAGAGAGGTCAGGAGGAGCTCCTAGCAGAAGCAGTTTGAGGTGTATGAACCGGCCATAAACAGGAGGAAAGCAGCAAAACCAGTGTTAGGAAGGAGTTAGCTGGGAGCAAGGAGTGAAGGAGTTGTAGAGGGTCTCTTGGTCTGGGAACACTGGGACAGATGGTGAGACTGGCTTGGTGGGGATACTTCAAGCGTCTGCTGGGAACTTGCAGAACAGCTCTTGCCCTCGAGGCTGAGTTCAGTCCAAAATGTTAGATGATTCTGCCTGGTGATGTAAAATGTCCTTTGTTTGGAGACTCTGGCCCATTCAGCAACGCCTTTTCCTCACAAAGCCGATGCTTATTCCCTAGAATACTTCCAGAAAAAAAAAAAAAGTTCCTCTAGGACACCCTAAACCAATACCTGCTGTGACTAAGCCCTGTGGGCAGCTCCACAGCTGATTTATATCCTCCTCCTCCAAACTGAAGGGGTTAGAGTGGAAACAGACGCGCGTTAAACATAGCCGAGGGCAGCAAGCAAGAGAGCTCTGCGATGGGGCGGGAGGAAGCGGGGCTGCGGGGCGGCTGCTGCCAGGCGTGACGCCGGTTCGGGTTTCCTCGTAGGCAGAACAGAGCTCCTTTTGGCTGCTGCAGCTTTATGGGCTCGCCTGGGTTTATTATACTGCAAATGTTTTGAATTCCACATGTTAATTTCCAGAGAGGCTTTGTTTCACTTTTGCTGCTTTTCCCCCCCTGGTTTTGATTTCTTTTTTTTTTTTTTTNTTTTTTTTTTTTTTTTTTTTATTACCACTGCCTTAACCTCTTCTTTTTGACTGGGTTTTGGTAATAGCTGCCATTTTCTGAGCAAACAGAGGACTGGAGTTCTCCCTGCCTGGGCTCCAGCTGCAAATTAATCTCTTTTCATAGTTTCATTTTATGTCCGCCCACTATCCCCACCACATTAACTTAGTCAACACATGGAAGTGAAATTTTTCCATCCAGGATCCTGCAGGTTGTAAGGCTGTTGTGGAGCACGTGACTGCCAGCTCCAGAGTTTTCTTGCACCTCTGGGGGGAAGGAAGTTTTCTCATCCCCCACATATGTGATCGGTTGTCGGTGGGATGTGAAAGGTTTTAACAACTGGAGTCGGTGGAAACATTTCAGGGTTCAGCTTTTCTGTGCGTATTTAAGGTCCCAGCACAGCAGCCGGGTGGAGGCACGGCCGTAGGCAGGGTGCGTTTGCAGTGCCTCTGGTGCTACCAGACCACTGCTCAGCAAATGAGCCGGTGGGGGGTTCTCCATGGAGTCCTGCTCTCCCTGCAGGGTTTTTTGTCTCTCTCCCAGGGAGGACAGAAAGTGCAAGCAGTGATGTTGTTGACGAAGATGGATCGAGTCTGCTTGGCCTGTGTAGATGCGTTTCGTAATTTCTACATGATCTTTCACACATGGACCTGGGAGGACTTTACAGGTATTTGGGGCACTTGGCAAATATAACTGTACCTCTTCCACAGGTTTTAAAACCCTGTTAGAGATACAGCTGCCAGGTAAAGGGGATTGTCTAGAAGTGGCACAGTATCACAGAAAGAGCTGCAAAAATAATTCAGGACTCCTGATGCTTTTTCTCCTGTCATAGTCTCCAGGCAACAGCAAATATTTCTCCTGAATACTCTGGATGAGCAGATGCCAACGTTGATTCACAGGAAAAGGATGTAGCCACGCAAGACATAGAAATGTTGTTTGGAATGGTAGCCACGGCCCCTAAGGAGACATTAAGCAATATGGAACTAACACCAATGAAGCTCTTAAAGCTCTTGCTGTGTTTGCTATAAAGAGATTTATTGAGCAGTCTTAGGTGGCAACCTTTGTGATTTACCTTGATTATAGCTACATGGAGAGAATATACTGTGTTTCACAGCTCTGGAGATGTTGCTAGGGCTTTTGAGTGCTAGCAAAGTCCTGCTTTACTAAGAAGTTACAGTCACAAGACATGAGGAAAGCTTTAATTAAAGGCCCACAGCAGAGTGTAAAAGGTGCACTTTTGCTTGGAAAAAGGATGGCAGTGAAAATGTGCAAAGAGGCTCTCTGTTTATTTTCTCTCAGACTCAGATCTTCTGTGCTGTGTTTATAAATAACCCAATTTTTCCCCATTATTGTACTTACAAACTTATAATGAAATTGAAAAGCTGAGAACAAGCCTAACTCACCCCCTCTTCGGGGTGCCCAGCCGAAAGAGTTAGAAGAGCTGTAAAAAATCATTTTCCTCTTAGGTTTAGGTAATGCGGGCTTTGGATTCATTGACTGAATCTGCTGACCAAGATATTTTCTTTCTTCCAGCAATTTTTCTGACCAGAAAAACACTTCCAGCGTGGATGAAAACAGAACCGGAGATGTTTTGAAAACATGTAAAAGTTTGTTTCAAAAGCGAGCAGTTGGTAAGAAATTGAGGGCAGACAGCTGGGGAAGGCCAGTGGGTCCACGGCCTGTGGGGTTATCAATGTGTCACCCAGATTGGCAGGGATTTCTAGTGAGTCATTCAGACCTTCGCTTTCAACTGTGACAGGGCTGAACTCATTATTCTCAAACCACCTCTCAGGCAGAGGGAGTTGACTATTGATAGCCTTGAATGTCTCCAGCACCAAGGCATGCACAGCATTCCCTTGCCAGGGAGTTTCAATGCTCAGGCAATTTTAACCTATATGTAACCTAATACTGGGCCTGAATGTCTCCTACAGAGGTTTGTGGCCACTAACTTTTTGTCCCATTGCCTTTGATTAACAAGACTGGAGCCCAGCTTCCAGACAAAGTCCTGCAAAATGGTGCGTGTGGTTTTACCTTTCAGCTTTCCTGCCAGCTGTTCTCTTCTCCAGCCTGTTCCTAGGGAATATGATTTTCAAAACCTTTTCATGCTTCTCTTCCCATGCCTGCTAAAAATATAGGATGTCCTAGACCCACCCTGGACTTTCATCTTCAGCCTGGTTCTGCACTTGGTGGTGCTGTCCTGCCTTTGGTTCTTGAGGTGGTAAATTTAATTTTCCCAGCCTAATGTGGGATGAGGTCAGGATGTCAAATTATATTGGTTCTGCTAGGAATACAATGGGAATCAGAGTTTGACCTCTTGTCACAGCATTGTGCTGCAAACCAGGGCCCTGCCCCATTACTGTGGGGCATCCTGGTTCCCCTCACACAGCCTGGCAGTGGTGGGTGCCTGATTATGCAGAATTTATCCCCACTGGTTGCATGTATGAACATGTGTGCATACATAATATCTAGTAACTAGCTCTGATATTAGCACTGTGCTTCACGGCACCCAGGGTCCCTGGGCTGTCACCCCACTGTCAGGCTGGAGCAGCCCAGGGCTCCCGGCACTGCGCTCAAAGGAAGCCATAGTCCTGCCCTTTGGTTTTCCTCCCTGAAGGAGAGACATTATTCCCTATCCCCAGGGAACATCAGCTTTGAAACACGAGTTGATTTGTTTCCATTTACCATTATCTTGGTTTACATAAATTACAGTGCTTAACAGTGGTCATAAAATTATCTGGCTTTAAAAAAATTCAGCTGTAGAGTTTGTCCCTGTAGCCTCCCTGTGGCCTCCCCCATCAGCTCATTTCCAAGGGGCAAACATGCACTGGAAAAAGAAACAGTCTCTCCTTGTTCATCACAAATGGTCATCTCCCCATTGTATCAGCAATGCCTTGCCTAGTGTTGGTCAGTATAGAAAAGTACAGCAAGCCTTTCACCATGCACTGCTTCACCCTTCTGAATAACTCTGCCAAGTTATTTAAATCAACCAAATCATTCACCATCCCTCACCAGTGGCCACCATGTCACCAACATTTTAGAATCAAGTTCTGCCCTGGAAAGGAGGCTCTTTGACAAAGCAGTGATGATCCTCACTGAGGGGTGTTGGATCACCTCTGGGTGTACTGCAAGTGAAATATTGTCTCTTAACATCTGCCTCATCTGGAAACTGAATGGCAGGCTGGCTAGTTTTAGGAATCACTCTTGGTCTGTGTTAGGATTTCAGCAACAAGAATCTGGATTCCAATTGTGGTATGGTAAGGAAAGAGGATAGACTAGATGCCTAGTATATCCAAATAAAAAACCCAAACCAATAAAATCTTATTTTAGTGGCTGAAACAGAAACTATGAATCTAAATACCCATAAGGAGTAGATGAGCTGGACAACCAGCAATATCAGACAGACATTGTTCCAGCAATGGTATCTGCACTTTATTTCTGTCAGTGAGTTTAGGTTGTGCTGTGTCTGTCTCTTCATTGAAAACTGGTAGATAGCGAGGTCCAAGATGACAATTTATATCATTAGAATTTCAAAAGAATATATTATGCACCTTTTTCTGGTACATAGAGATTGACTGTGAAAAGGCCAGAGCTGGCAGAAATGTGGATTACTTCAATTTTTGCACATCTTTCTTTGTGCTCCCACTGGTAGGACTAGGACTGCCGTGACTCTTTCCCACAGGTGGCAGTGAAAGATGATCAGGGATCCAGCCTGTTCCTCTGCTTCATCTACGTAAAACACAAAAAGTGGACAGGAAACATGAATGCTAAAAAAGTAAAGTCCAGTCCAGCTCCAGGTAAGGGAAACTCCTTTTCAGTGCTCTCTGACACACAGAATTGGTCCTTGAAATGCTATAATTTGGTCTGCTTGTAAAACAAATAATGATGTTCAATATGAAGTAAACCAGGAACAGAGGAAGAAACTGCAGTTCAGGAGTGAGCATCTGAGCAGTGTGGAAACAAGTGCTGGTGGGGACTGGAGCCTTCAAATCCAGCCAAGGGCCCCTAACTCACAGGCTGTACTAGATTTCAGTTGATTCCCAAATGCAGTGGGGAATCACAAACAGGGAAAAAACCTGCTCTGGAAACTGACTGTACTTTGTCCAGCTCTCAACAGCTGTTTTGGGTCCTGCTTTGTAAAAAATTAAATAAAATTAAAAAAAAAAAGAAAAGGAAAAAAAAAGAAAAAAAAGAGCAAGTGAAATTGAGATTGAGAAAAGAAACAAAAAGTCCCAAACAAACATGTTTTTGATGGAGGAACTGGGTTTTTGCACCGTAGCACTGTTTGTACTTTCAGATTGTCAGCAATCTGTAGCGTGCTGAGCAGAGAGGACAGTGTGGTGGAAATACCTATGAAGCAGCGAGAGCCTTATCAAGGTACTGTACCAGGAAATACACCGCTTTCTTTCCTACTTCATGCACAATACTGTGATTAAACCCAGCAGCATGCCTCATCATAGCATGGCCTTATCAGCCCCACTATCTGATGACAACAGCAGCCCTGAGGAGACCAGACTGACATCATCCAAAACCTCAGTAGTTCAAGACTGAAGTATGTAGCTCGACTGCAAGCTGTGCTTGACTGTGTTGATCTGTTTGTACTAAACTTGCAGGTACTTTGCTAGAGGAAAAGGAATATAAAAATCAAGCCCAAACAATGTTTCAGAATGTTCCTGACAGGCTGTCATGCTATTTAGCAAATTAATGCAGCAAGCAAAGGAGTTTTTTGTCCTCAACAAGTACCAGAAGTCTGCTCCACAGCTTTCAGTAGCTTTGAGAGAGGGGGAAAAAAAGAGGCCAAACCAAGACATTGTCATTGCCTTGAGGACGATGCCACTGATGATTTGGTACGGAGTCCCACTCTCAGCTGACCCGAATTCAGTTGCATGTGGCTGTGAGGTTTGGGTTCATCCCGTACCACAAACAGGGGCCAGCTTTTGATCCAGCTGGAGCTCTGAATCTCCAGATCCTAAACTTCATCATGGCTGATTCACTGCCAGTCTTCTTGTTTGGTTGCTGCTGGTTCACTGAGGCAAAGCATACCGGCTCTGGCTTCCTTTCTATAATTTAAAATTAGGAGAATTTTTGCAGTCACAAAAATAAGAAACAGAAAATAGAGTAGGCTTTTCTTGTATATCATTCAGCAAACATCTCTGCTTTTAATTTGTTCTCCCTTTCCTGGGTTCTTCAAAACACCTTCTCTCATTTACGTCAGCGTAGATTTACCACACCCCAGTTATTTCAGACCTGGATAGCACCATGGAAAAAGATTACCAGTCTTCTGGAGCAGCTTCCTTATGCCTTGGACAAAAGAAGATCATGTGGGACCATATTCATTCAAGAACTGCCTTTGTATTTGTACAGTACCTAGCACAAGTGAGCCTACTCCTTCTTGAAGTTTGCTGTGCTACAAAATTGTTCTTAAAACACCTCCAGCTTTTAATGGTTGGGGTTTTTTTTGGTTGGTTTGTTTTTAGTTGCAATGCAAGGTTTCAGAGGGAAATCAAGCCGGATTTAAATGCTGAGTGCACGCATAGCAACAAAAGTAGGGCCATCCAGCACACGGATGCTAAGTGTCCCTTTACAGCCCCCATTGAGGCCAGCAGCCACCCCCCGGGCCATGCACGGCATGGTGGGCCCGACTGCCTGCTGTGAGCCCGGCTGAGTGAGGGCCTCACTGCCCTGGAGGATTTTGAGATGTCCCCGCATCTGTCACATGGATTTGGGGAGCTGCTTTGCAAGAGAGACCTTGTCTTCCAGGACAGTAGTTGCATCCTCACCATGTACTCGGTGCTCTCATAAAGTGCAAGTTTCTTACCCTCCCATCACACCTGCCTCCCCCGCAGCGCCGGGCACAGGATGAGTAACCAGGCAGGTTATGAGTGTCAGCTCCTTCAGCAACGTGGAAAGGTCTGAAAACTACCCAGCAAAAGAAAAATGCAGAGGATTTTTATTTTACTGTCTCAGTGAAGGCTTGGCTCAAGGGACAGGCTGGAAAGAGGTCTGGTGGAAATAAGACTTGCCTTTTAAGACAGAGCATTAGATAAATCCAGCTGTGTTGTAGGACTGCTGGAAGCCTCCCCAGACAAGTGTGGGGAACTTACAGCAGTTTTTGAGGCATATTTCTATTGTCTATTTTGTTGAACATATTTCTTTGCCTTTATGAACTTTAAGGAGTACTGAGAACACAATGTGCCATAGGGGAAAACTTACAGAAAGACTCGATTAGAAAATGGAATAATTTTAAAATGTCTTCTACAATACTTTCTAAAATATTCCTACTCTGAAGCACACTCCCTTTTTTCTGCCTGATGTATACACTCCTGGCTCTTACCCGTCTCTGCTATATTATTCAGTTAGTGCTTTGGTTGATTTACTCTCATCTTTGCTAAAAATACTGTAAAAAACGCCTTTAAAATAAACGACACAGTGTAAGGTTGTTGAGGCAAGGGTTTGGTAAGAAGTACAGGTGGAATTTTTCAGGTGTATAGGCAGCTTCTGGTCTCACTTTCCTGAAGAGGAAACATTTTTGAATGGCTCTTGTGAAATATGCTGGTGGTCTGAGCATCCACAGCACCAACTCCCCATGACAATTGCCACTGATTGACCACTTGCTGGCTGTCTCCGCTGCAGCCCAGGAATGGATGAGTCATGGAAACAGAATTCCCCTTCACCCTGGCTACCTCCCAGGCCCTCTAGGGGACTGCACTGACAACAGAGGAGGAAAGTCAGCCCTGGTTTTTTTGACCCTGTGAGTCATTGATCAAACAAAACTCTTCTGCTTCCACGGACTTGATATCAAGGCAACGTTTTTCGTGAGTGTTACCTGAACAATTTCATACTAAGAGAACAATCTCAAATAGTGCTGGGTACATTATTTTGTGTAGAAAATTGATTCTGTGCTACTTCAGGCCAGAAAAAAATGTATCATGTTTGCTAGAAGCTTTATCAGAAGATGCTGTAAACCATTGCCATGCTTAGGTGCAGTGGTATTTAAATACTGGTTTTCATTTTTAATGATTTTCTGACATAGGGTTTGGTTGCATTTTAATAATTTCTAAACGGAACAACCCTCTTGGGGAAAAAAAAAATCAACCAAGCTATAAAAGAGAAGGAAATTAATAGATTAAGCCCTGGGTGCTTCCCTGAATAGAGAATTACTATTTAGGTGGGGAAGCAGGTTCTGTTCGACGAGGAAACTCAATTATTTTTATTTGAGTTCTGCCTGGAACATTACTCAGTATTGACACAACTCTGCTGCTGCAGCTCAGATATAAATACCAAAGAACCCATACAGCGAGGTATTCAGAATTTCCCTCAAGGTATTCTCAAGTGAAAAAAAACCATTAAAAAGTGCAAAGGAATTTTTGTCTTGACACCAGATGGATGCTGGGAGAAAGAAGTGCAAGTCCTGCCTTAATGCAAGCCCTTTGCCTTGAAAGGAGCTTTTTGGGTTTTGTCAGCCCTGCCCACACAGCACACACGGCCCCAGCGCAGCCATCCCGAGGCAGGGCTGGAGACTGTGTGGGATCCAAGCAGGTGGGTCAGGCCAGCACCTGTCTCCTTCATTCCTTCTCTCCAGCCATCCCTCTTTCCCTGTCCTTCCCTGCCCATGCCATCCATGCACACCAGGAATAGTCCTGTCCTCCTCTCCAAGGTGCTTGCCAGGATGTTTCCTGCAAAATTTCCATGTCTCAGAGTTGCAGTGCAATGGGTGGATGTGGTTGCAACAACTCTGTGTAATCCCTCCAGTGCCGGAGTTTGTCCTGGCTTTTGTGCTGTGTCAGGATCCAGTGGTGCTGGGATCCAGTTACAACGGAGGTGCTGTCTGTGACTCAACACCAGCTGGAGGTTTTCAGCTCACATGCCTGTGATGTGAGGTTGCATTGACGCACTCGGATTAAACAACAGGGCGTGGAAATGAGAGCTGTAATAGGAATTGCACCTTGTGTGTGGCATCAAAGCCATAAACAGAGCTTACTATAGAGCCCTCAGGGCAGATAGTCCCACCTTATCCCTCCTGCTTTTCAAATGGGGGGGGATGGGAGTGTCATGGCCCGTGCCAGTTTTCCCTTGTGGGAAATGCATCCTTACCTGCACACTGCAGATAACTTTAGCCACAGGTGCTGGGAGAAGTGTCGCCACAGTGGTGCCGTGCTTATGCCTGTCAACTGCAATGGGAGGGTCTGGTGACACCTCAGCCATTGCCCAACTTCTTCCTGAATTGGGGTTTTGGGAACTGTGCCACTCCGTGCCCCGGGGCACAAAGAGGCATCCTCTCAGGCCCCAGTCGTCGGGTGGGAGGATGGCCCAGGAGCTGGCTGTGTCTGTCAGGAGTGCTGCTCCCTGTGCCAGTGCCAGGTGGGGCCTGGTGGCAGGATGCCGGATGCTGCTGGCAGCAGCACACCCCTTCCACAGGCTGCTCTCATCATCCTTCCCTCAATGCCAGCCAGGACGTCAGGAACAGGATGTCCTGGGCGTTGGTAACCACACTGCCTCTCATCGCTTGTGATTCTGTGCTGCTGCAGAAGCTGTGGCTGCTGGGACAGGGAGGCATCATGGCACAGTCGGGGACACCCTGGCTTTCATTAGGGTGAGCAGTCTGGTCTGCCTCAGCAGCCATGCACACTCTGCCTTGCTTTTCCATTCCAAAACAATCATATCTGGGAGGAAAGTGGAGCTTCTGCCCCAGGCACAGACAAGGATGTACTGGATTAGACCAGCAGGCCATCTAGTCTGTGAATCTTCATCCAGCAGCCAAGCTGGGTGCTTCTCAAGGAGACCTTAAGCATCCCTGGAGCTGTGCTATGTTATCCCATGGAGAGTGCTGGGAAAACAGTGACTTAACCTGGGGGAGTTCAAGAAAGGGCAATGCAGAAGTAATGATGCACTGGGAACCTTTCTGGTGGAAAGGGCCAGAGTTTTGCAACACTGCCCTTTGATGGGGTGTTACCCACACTTCCCAGCCTGGCAGATTTAGACTGCTGCACTGGTCTTTCCTGAGGTCACATCTTAAACCCTCTCAGAGACAGCAGCCACCGCAGAAGCCCAGTGCATTTGTTCAAGGAGTCATCTCCTTGGGGGTACACAATGCCCATGTCCCTCCAGGAAATTGTCCTATGGCTCATAGGTTTCTGGGTGCAGTTTTGGGTGTTGGTTGCTTCCCATAAAAAATGGAATGGCCCACAATTGGCTGTAATGAGCATCTGACTCTCCCTGCTGCCCTGCCACAGCGACTGGCAGCAGGAGTGTGTGCTGGAGCACGCTTGCTGGAAAACAGAATGTCTCTGCACGGGCACCAGGACACACTGGGATGCTGAAAACCCCTGCCAGGACTGATCTGAATTTGCTGGTTTTCTAGTGCTACTTCTAAAGCCAAATTTTGGAGACATTCAAATTTTGTAGGGGAAATGAGTCTGGTCCCCAGGATGAGGGAAACACTGGAAAGGATTTCTGGCAGTGCCACCTGACTGGTGTTCAGCTGACTGGTGAACCTGATATTTTCTTATTGCAGAAATTGAATGGATTTTTTTAATTGCTTTTTGGGTTATCCAGAGCCTTGAACAGGTTTTTCTTTACTCAAGAAAAAAGTAAATCCATACAGTTCCTCTACAGCACTGACTAGCTAAGCTGAGCTGGGAGAAGTTCCTGTGAACGATGCTGTGAACTGGGGGTTACCATAAGGGAGACAGGGCTAGGGTCTGACTTTGCTCTACACAGTGGTGGGGACCAGTCTGAAAAATGGATCAAATAATACCCAACTCCACAAGGCACTTCCGAATCATGTTGTGGTTTTGATTTGGTTTGTAATTCCTCATGTACGCCAAACTTGCAGATAAACTTTAGAAAGTGAGGGAAGATCTGCAAGTGTTAAAAGAAAACATTTTAGTACAAAAGGGTACTCAAGTTTGAATTGGATCAAATTCTTGTTTCATTCTAGGAATCACTGAAATTAAGGAAGAAAAAAAAACAACAAAGAAGAAACCACTGTGACAGTACTTTGCAAAATCCCAGAAATAGCAGAAAATACCTGGTAATATGTTACAAAAAAAGCTCAGTTTTATTTTCAGATAACTAGATAAGAAGATGTGAATACAGCTAGTAACTTGTGGGTAGATCTGTAACCTTCTGCTATTAGTAACCACATTAACTGCACTTAGAGTAACTGCAGAGCTCCAGACCAGAGCTGAGGTACCACTTACACCCTATCTATGCTCTATTTCAAGTGCAAGTGCTGCTTGGCTGGGGTTTGGCCTTGGCAGCTCCACAACAGGGGTGCAAATCTGCCTGGGTGCACTGCTTTGCATTTAGCAGTTTGGAAGGCACTGAAACTGATTACAGCTGTCTGGTGTGTAAGCTGCGTATAAGCTGCGTTTTTTGATGAGAGTACACGTCTTGTTTAGGTAGGCTTAAACTGAAAGCGTGTGGAGAAAATGAACTCAGGAGGGTTCCTGGTAGTGTTTCTGCAACTTGGCTGTTTGAATCAGCAGCTTGTGATGTTTATTGTAAACAAATTGCAAAATGAAATATCCTTGATTTAAGGATTGAACAGGATACCTAAGATAGGAAGAAATGCCCAAGAGCCTCTGATGTTGCACCATTTTTCAGAAGTAGCAGGGTCATGCCTATCATAGACTGATTGAAGTGACTGGCACAAAACAAGATGAAGTTGTTGGTGGAGCATGTGGCACCTGCCATGACCATGTGGCTGCACAGCCCTCACCCAGAACCACAGTATCTCCTGTAATGGGGATCTTTGCTTTGCTTGTCTCCACACCAGGAGAGATCTCCTTTCCCTGGAGTGCCCTTCTCTGCTTGTAGCTGGGACCCCAAAGAGGCAGTGCTGGTGGTGGGAATCAAGCCAGACCTTCCCGGACCCTGTGTGTTCCTGTCCTGCCTCACGCTCCTTCAGAAATCGTTAATCATTCTGAACTACTTACTGGTTTTGTGATCTTAAACAGGGTTTGAACTCAGCTTTCTAGGGGTGAAAGCACAATGTCTTGCTGTAACTCATTTTGCCAGCCAATCCTATCCTGAACCCAACAATATTTTAATCTCAAAATCCAACCTCAAAACCCACAGCATTTTCAGTTACTGTATTTCATCACCACACAGATGAAAACAACTCTTTTTTTTCAACCACCCTTGTTTTTCTAAAGTGAATCACAAACCCTGGAGCTTAACGGACAGAAAAGACCCAGAGACAAATCCTCTCTCACTATCCTGGTGTTTATAAGGAAAAATGTAATTAGAGTAAGAAAGCATTATCTACAGTCATGTGGATATAACAGAGTTAGAAGATGCAGCCACCCCATTGCTAAGCCAGATAGTTCATCTTAAAGAACCCAAAAAGCATTGTTGCCTGCGAAATATTTGTGGCGGTATACCTATCAGTCAGTTAAATTTGCCCAAGGAAGCCCTTACCGTTTCCCTGAAAGGCAACTTGACACTCTTCTAGATTTGGTCCTGGCAAGTGGTCTGCTGCTTGCTCGCTTTACTGCAGTTCTTGGCTGTGCCTTCTTGAATCATACCAAGGAATAATTAACAATAACTAACTCTGGTTCTTAGTGGGTTTCCCCATCAGAAAAATGTTAACCGAGTGCTCAGTGCAGCACCCATGAATAGCGTTTAGCCCTTCCAGGGAAATCTGGTCTGTTTTAGTCACTCCAGTTAATTGGTGAGAAAACTGGGACATCTGAATTTATGCTTTCATAGAAAGGCCACAGGATAGCCAAGGGAGAGAGCCGGATCTTCAGGCTGTCATTCCCAAGAAATAGCCACCTTTCTTCCCACGGTGTTTATACTTCGGGAGAATCAATGGGCATTTCACAACCTGAGAAGGTGTTTACAGTTCCCAGGCTCTGCTTACAGATGTGCTGGGATAATGGTTCCTGGTATGTGTTTGGTACTTGTGTTGATGAAGGGGCTGGAAGGAAACCCTCAATCCTGGCAGCTTGGTCTCATTGACCAGGTCTCATTGACACCAAAGGAAATCTGACCTACTCCAGATTTAAGAACCTTTGTCCGGCAGCAGAAGTCTGGCCCTCAAGACCAACTAATGATCAGGTAAAACATGAACATAAGTGCAGATGTGTCACAACTGCACGAAAATTTGGTCAGAGAAGAGTTGGAAAAAATTCCAGGTGATCAGCAGTGTCCAAGGTGAGGCCAGTACAGGTTGGTCCTTGCATCAGGCATTGTCCAAAGCTGGTATCAGCAGTGTCTTGTGCCTGGGGCTACCGTGGTGGGGCCAACCCTGAGCTTTCCCATTGCCCCTCCCTGGGGGTCTCCCGAGGGCGGGACACATCCAGCACAGGGCAAGTGTTGCAATCAAGCTCTCAATGGGAGCTGATTACCCTCAGTCATGTCTGGGAGGGAGGGAGGGACGCACTTGGTGTCTTGATAAACGTCATACAACTTTCTATATGGGGGTTTGCAAAATTAGACTTCATAAGCCTCCCCCAGCCCCTTCCCTGAAAGCTACACCCACATTTTTCTCATGGGTGACTCATTGTTAAAACAAAATGTTTCTTCAGCTAGAGTTTTTCTATGCTATGTATTAGAAACAGCTGAACATCTGCCCTGACATCAGGCTTCTTGGGTGATGGGGAGAGCACGCCTCAGTATGCCGGTGTACATGGACTTGCACACGTGTGTACATATACTTTGTATATCTTTGAGTTTCTCTTTTGCCCTTTCCACTCCTTTTCCTTTCAGTTTCTTTTATTTGTTGCATTTGGTTTTGATTTTTTTTTTTTAATTTATGCCTCTCCACCTCTGTTCTATGTGTGTAGACTGCAGAGCCACAAACACTTGCATTCTTCATTCAAAACGATGCCATGAAGAGAAATATAAAATGACCTCATCCATTCCTTTATGGATAAACAGAAAAAGATGATGGAGTTCTTTCATATGATACAAGAAAAGAGAGTTAAACCAGATCAGTTTAAATTAAACAAAGGAAAACATTAGATGAAATAACAGGAAAAGCATCCTCAGTCTGTCAGATTGAGGAATAATTTTTTCTCAAGGGCAGTGGCTGAACTGGACAGTTTGCACATTATTTTTTTGGGAGTGATAATGCTTCTCTGTCCCTAGAGTGAGGTGTGTCTTCATCACTTTGATGTGTGCAACTCTGAAATCAGCAACATGGGAAACCACGGGGGCAGAGATGTCAGAAATGGTAAGAGGTTTCCTGAGGTGATAAAAAGGCCACCTGGGAGGTTGTTGTGAAGGAAAATTCCAATGACTGTGTACAATATTTTGAAGAAACAAATGAAGAGGCTTGAGGTTAAGATGCATTCACATGTGAGGGTTGCTTGCCTTTAGGTTATCCCCCACTGGAGGATTCTCTGTAGATGTGAGACATTCAGACCCTTTTGAAAAATTACACTTTGGAGTTAAAATGAAGGATACGGAAGTGGGGAAAAAAACCCCCAAAACCAACACATATTTAGGTACAAGTCCTGCAAGGAAATCCAGAGAGGCTGGGGAAGTGGTAAAGGTCAGGAGATCTGCTCTGAGGAGTGAACCCACAGTGCAGCAGCCGTTTTGCCCGAAGGAGCACAGGCCTTGCGGCACGGCACTGCCACGGAGCACGGACCCGTTCAGCCCCTGCTGCTGCTGTCCCACGGCTGCTGGCTGTCCCGGGGAGCCACGGCTCGCTGGACACAGGGAAGGGACCTTCCACCACATCCCAACCCCAACTGCCCAGCCACCCCTGCTCTGCTCTCATGCATGCACCACAGTGGAGAAACAGCATTAATAAGCTGGCTGTGGTTGAGAGTGCTTGGTCTGTGGGCTGTGCAGGGCAGGAGCAGCCCTTCTTCACCTCCTGATCAGCTGCAAGCAACTGCTGAGGGCAATTAACAGCTCAACAGGCTGAACAGGTAGGGCGAGCAGGGTGGCAGAGCAAGTTCCCCTCACACTCCACTACCCTCAGTACCCCAGCTGAAGTCTCTACTTGAATCAAAGTGTGTTAGGTGTGGTGTATGAGTTATGCTTGAAAAGTTTAATGAATTCAAGGGTACAGCCTCAACTAGCAGCTAGCAGCAATAAATGAGCCTTGGGGCGAGCCAAGCCAGCTCTCACTCAAGTTGATAGAGGTATGGTCTTTTGGCTTCAGTGGGAACAGGATGAGGTCCCCTATAGCCAGTCAAGGAGAGATTAATGTAATGATGTAATGGTGCTTGTAACTGCCTGCTCAGCCTTAATTCTGCTCTTGCGTTGTGAGCATGTATCACAGCACAGTCTGTAATTACGTGATCCCATACTACTCGCTCTATGAGATGCCCGCCCCATTTGAGGGGCAGGATGGGAGGTAACGGCACAAAGGCTCTCTCCAGCCCTTATGACTTTGTCCCATATCCCAGAGCGCTGCTCTGCAACAGGCTTCCTGCAGGGTCTTGGGCAAGAAAAGGATGTAGTGTGCATGTGGCAGGGACTGAGTTATGCTTTCACCAGTATCGTAAGCCTGGCTTTTTCTAAAGAGACGAACTTGGATTTTCATTCTTACTGAGCTCTGAGCATAGCTCTATGCAATGGGTAGTCAACAGCAATGACGGCTTTAGGTCTAAACTGCCTATACAGCCTATCCAGATCCTTGCTGCAGGAGGTTTGAAAACCCCTTGGCTGAGGCATGGAGGCACACCTATCTTCTGGCAGGAGTAGACAGCATTGCTGTTGGCAGCATTACGACTTAAAACGAAAGGTTTTATCTCCCTGATCTGACACCACAAGCTCACTCTGCTTGTGGACAACTTTCCAGTCTCACCATCTACTTCTCTTAACATGTTCCAGAGGCTCTGCTGGCCTGGCTTCCAGCATCCCCATAACTGATAGGTAAAGGGCTGGCTGAAGATCCTTGTGCCCACTGACAAATGGGAGTGAATGGAATGAATGGAGAAAGGGTATGTAAGGAAATCCTGAAGCAGTGAAAAATGGAAGATGAGAACAGAGTGAGCTTAGAAGGAAAAAGACATGTGTGACCTTGGTTATGTCAGGAAGCACAAGGAGAGGTTCAGGGGAGAAACCAACTGCAAAGAATCTAAAGGGTCATAAGGAAAGAGAACATCCAGAGCAGAAAGAAAGGTCAGTGCATGAGAATAAACAATAAGAAAAAACAGATGAAAGAAAACAAAACAGAGAAAACAAATAAAATAGCTCAATCTGAAGGCAAAAGCAGGAAAGACCACACAATACAGCACTAACAAGCAAGCCTGTGGATGAGTTTCCCCTACCCTGCTTCATGTCTGGACCCCAGAGGCTCACCCTTGCAGGACCTTGACATTGTCCTGTGGGGACTGATCAAGAAGGGACAAGGTGTGATGGCTGCACAGTGCTACAGACAAGCCACTGTCCCTGCTCCTGGTGGGGCTCCCTGGCCTTTCTGGCACCCCCGTCTCACCCCAGCAGCCCTTAATCCAGTGCACTTTGACTGATGTTCGTGTCACTTAGGTACATCAGGCATTGCAACTTAGTCCCTTGTTGACTGGGATCTCTCTGCAGGAGTCACTGTAAATACACACACATGTAAATACACATGCTGGTTTGGTGCTGAGACCCCCTGAAAGACAAATACTTAGAGATATAAAAGGAACAAATCTAAACCCCCTGAATGTGGTGTCCTGCAAGGGTGTGTGGGCTACGAAATATGTCACAAGAGCATATTCCTCCTCAGTGAATCTTCTTTACGCCGGAGTTTTATCTAATGCAGGGATGGAGTAATCCCACTGATGTCACCGGACTGACGCCGGTGTAGAACCGGCACGTGTGCCTGGTGAAATAGGTCAGAGCTGTGTTCTTGGAGGCACAGCTGCTGAGTTCACTGGTAAAAAGGAGCTTCTGCAGCTATTTCTTCCCATGAGCCCTTCAGAGCTTCCCAGCTCCTAAAGGGTAAGCCACATTCCTCTCCAGGCATGGGTTGGGGCTGGGGACAGGCCTGGTTTCCTCTCGCACCCCAATCCATCCGGGCAAGCAGTTTCCACAAGTCTTTGGCAGAAAAATACCAGTTTTGTTGACGTTCCACATTTCCTATGGGTAAAAGCAAGATGAAGAACTATGTTCCTAGTGTTGTAAGGACTGCCTCAAAATTTTTTAGTTTGTTGAATGGAATAAAGCAGCTGAGGACTTGGTATGGTGAAAGTTGTGACCACTGATCAGCTGCTTGATTTCACACCCTATTTTTTGTACTGGAGTGCAAGAGATTATTATTATTCTAATCCCATGTGGGTACTTGACTTCTTACAAAAGCTTTCCATCAGAGATGTGAAATGAAGTGTTGTCCTTGGAGCCATGTTAATGCCCAAGCTGGGCCTACTCTGCCATTACACAGAGGGTAATTCTGTGTAGTCATTGTGCTGCTGGTGTCGAGCATATTGCTCTGGGATTTCTGGGGTCATGTAAGCTGCTAATAAACAACACATGTCTTTCCTACAGATGGATCCCTTCACTTCGCACAGCAGTGCCGGTGCAATCCACCCAACACCCATCACACCTAATCTTTTCTTGGAAGCAAATATTGTAAGAGAAAAAACCCCAACACGCAAACCATGAAATAAGGAAGAAAAAAAAGTGACACCCAAGGAACTTGGCAGAGCCTCGCATCCCATCCCCTGTGTGAGGAACTGGGCAGCTGACTTCCAGCATCCCAGGTGATGTAATGTTGGTTTAACGGTGTACACACCTCTGTGTGCTAATGAACAGAGCAGGCTGAGGCAAGTAACTGCACAGACCACTCTGGAAGCCGCTAGCAAGAAATGCACCTTGGTGTGTGTGTGTGAAACAGCTACCACACGCTCCCCGTGACCCTTTGATGCCGGGAAGGAATGCTCTACTTTCCGAACCAAAGGCACTCTGTTTTGCCTGTGGGCTATGTGGAAATTGGAGAAGGTGGAAGCAAGAAGCAACTTGTTCTGTCAGGGAGGAAAAGCAGTCTGCAGCTATTTACACTGCACACTACAGCTTTTAAACAAGGTGGCCGGAGTGCCTGCAAGGGTTAAACCCCAACTTTCTTTTCGCAGGGCTGTTCCTTGCCCTGCTGTGCTGCTCGCCAGCAGCTTTCTTCCCCCGTCCATTGCAGCAGGTCGATACGAGGTGGTTTGGATTTGGTGACTCTTGTCTGAGATCCCACTGTGGCTTTTTCAGCCTTGCAAGGCACTGTGTTTTGTTCCTGCGGTCTCTCTGAGGCATGACGAGGGAAACTGTTTCCTGTTTGTGTGTCTGTGATGGACGTAACAGCCACTTTCACTGCACGTGAGGCATCGGGGGTTTTTGTTCCTTCTTTCTCCAACACTTTCTGGGTAATGTTTTCCGCATTTGGTCTCAACCCACAGCCCTTTTCTCAGAAAACTTAAGAGAGTCACCCCAGCTATATTTCCATGAGTGGGTGTGTGTGTTTATACACACACACATATGTGTGTTAAAAATATCCTGCTTAATTCAGGTACTATTAGAATATTCCATTATCTGGCATTTATCTAGTTGAGCCAAGCAGCAGTTTAAGCAGTGTAAAATGGGTCTAATCCACCTCTTTGTATTCTGTCTGGAAGGAATTTATCACTTTCATCCAGCTCTGGCCGGCAGGTTTTGGTGGTCTAAGGGGAACCAGCCTAAGGAGTTCCCTCAAGAGAGACGTGATGGGTGCTGCTCCCAGCCTGGTCCCCCTGCGGAGGGGGGCTCTGGGCTTAGTACCCCTTCAGCTGCAGGGCTGCTGCTGCCTGCAAGTGCGGCACATGCTGGCCCGCAGTGCCCAGCCCCGAGACAGAGAGAACATTGGCTATCGATTACTGCTCCCGCAGACAAATTTACATATAAAAGCCGAACGTGAGAGATAACTAACAGATAAGCCTGCCATTTTCCAGGTGCTGGAAAACCTGACTGCCGTCTTTACACAAACACAGCTTTAAGTACTATTCACCACGGGGTGTGGATGAGTTTATCTTGGTTGGGAATCCAAGGAAATGACTTTTAACCCCTAGCATTGTAATAGGTTGCCCAATGCATCTATATAAACACGATGTACACTTATAGTGTAATGATCCCTAGGGTTTATTAAATACCATAACAAGGACTTTCGGAAGGCAGCCAGATAGCCAGTTCCTCCAAGCTGTATTATTAAGAAAGGCCAAACTGTTACAACAAAATGTTTTAAAGGTGTGTTGTTTTTATTTTGTTGGCTTTGTTGTTTTGTTTTGGTTTGTTGTTGTTGTTGTTTTGTTTTTGTTTTTGTTTGTGTTTGTGTTTTTGGTTTTAACTAGCCTTGAATTATTTAGCATGTTCTCTAAGAGATTGTTTTTCCATGTCCTTTTTCAGCATTTGAGATCTGAAGAATCCCGTGAAATAGTCTGCAGGCAACGGCCAGTTAACCCTTCTGTGTTTCCATAGGTGACCTGCAGCTCTGGAGTGCTTCCTCCCTTCTCAAGCACCAGAACACTGCAGGCAGGAGCAGATTTCAAGTACAGGACCGAGCTGAAAAATTATTATGTACAAATACATATGGCAAGGTCCTGCAAAATTTAAGAAGATGAAATCTACAGAAGGCCAGGCAAATTTAATTAAAGTCCATAGAGATTAACTCTAGAAGGCAATACACTTAAATAAAAAAGAATTGCAAATTTTATGAAGCTACAAAATGCTATGTATGACTTACAGTGTGTTAGCAAAGCTAGGGTTGAACCAGAATACAGTAAAAAAAAAAAAATCACTTCTGGTTCTCAATAAAGAAAAGATTCTGCAGTTTATTACATGGCTTGTCTGTGTTGGTGCTGCAGGGCTAGAAGAAATAAAAAGTAATAAAATCTGACTTTGTTTCTAATACCAGCAGATCCAAAGCTTAAATATGCAAAGGCACAGTTCTGTTTTGTAAGATTGTACCATTTTTCCACAGCCTTTTCTCAGAGAAGATAACACACTCAGAATGAGGAGCAGAACTTTTACTGAAAAAAGTTCCCTTTTCAGAATATTTGGGGAGATTCGTGTATTGCTAACAGCAGAAGTGGGAAAAAGCTAATTAGTCATCTAAGCCTTCCCCAGGCCATGAACACGCTGTACCCAGTGTTGTGTCTCTGGTGTTCTACACGGGATGTGGCATGTCCCAGGGGAGTGGTGGGGACTAGGAACCCACATGCCTGCCCTGTCCTCCCACAGGTTGTCAGCTGCCATGGCCATGCCGCCTGTTCCAGGCACTGCATGCCAGGGAAAATTATGTGGGTGCCTCCAGCCCCAGGGGCTTGGAAGACATTGCTGTGGGACGGGGATCCTGAATGGTAGACTGGCGTTCCTTGTGGTAGATCAGGAAATAAAACTCCCAGGCTTCAGATTCACCCCACCTGAGGAGGTTTTGCTGGCTTCTGGGAGGTGCTCTCTACAGGAGAGAGTACAGGATTTGCTAAGCTCTGGGGAACAGAACAATGCTAGAGGCCGACTCAGCAGCCATGGCACAGCAAGGCATTCCTGATGGCCAGGCTCCCCCTTTTCTGCCTGCCTGGCAGGGCCATGGGACCCCATCCCAGCCGCCCTACTGGAGCGCATGTGAGGAGATGCTGGTTGGGTTTGGATAAACCACCAAGCTGCAAAGATTTTAAAAAACTTACCCATTTTGGCTAAGCCTTTGTGGATTAGCAAAATGGGCTGGAGAATTAGCAGGAGTTGCTGCCCGTCATCGTGTCTGGTGCTTCCTGCTAGGGTCAGGAACACCAGCCGCCCTGCCCTGCTCGCAGGAATTTCAGCAGTTTCACTTCCACACCCAGCCCAGGGCAAAATACCAGTAAGCAGCAACAAAAAGTAGCCGTTTAAAAAAAAAGAAAAAAAAAAAGAGACGTAAGTGTTTCATAATTCAGAAAAGATTTACCAGAAGAGGCTACAGGTAACAGAAAATGGACAGGCTCTGACGGGGATCCGCTGTGAAAGGAACCCGTAGCCTGACGTTCCTGGGTATGGTTGGTAAAGGTGGAGACCAGGAACATGCTAAGGTTTGGAGGGGACAGGAGGATGGCTCATGCTTCCTTACAAACCCCTGGAGGGTCCAGCCCCACTCCCTGTGTGGGAGCTCTGCCTCCGTGGTGGATTTGCAGACCTGTCTGACCTCCCTTGCTGAGCCACAGCCCTGCCTTGCACACTCCTGGGGGTCACAGCTTTGAGCCTGCTGCTGCCACCCTCCCACAAGCCCCATGGAGCTCGGGGGCAGCAGTGTGGCACAGTGGACAGCAGTGTGGCACACCAGCTGCTGCCTGAGGGGTGGGTATGGCCTGGGCATGCACATCCCACACAGCCAGACATGGATCTGCCTCTCAAGAGTGACCAACATCTGATGTGTGAGCCCCAGCAATGTGAGGAAGTTGGGTGTGAGGCAGGGGCAGCCATGGTGTGACTTCACTCTCATCTGTGTATTTCTGCATGAGGCTTGACTGCTGTCAGCATTTTCCCATCCATACAAACCCCGTACGTACACAAAGTCCTATTAAGAAAGGATCGGTCTGAATGTTGACACATGTTTTGGGGGAGGGAAACCTTCATTTAGCTGAACTCCTTCATCCACCTCTAGTGCCTCCTCTGCCCAAAAGAAAAGGCTGTTCTCATTCACTTTCACTGCAGTTAATTAGTAAATCCAAGCTGGCCCGTCCTCTGGAGCTGGTAGTTCCTTTAATCTCTCTGTTGCTAGGGCATGCTGACATGCACCACTGGTACCAGTTCCAGCGTCATGTGGGGGATTGTGGAAAGAAAGGGGAAAGGGCTGATCAAACAGAGTCTGATTTAAAAAAAAAAAAAAAGAATAGAAAAAAAAAGAAAAGAGGTTTTTTTGATGAGGCTGAGAAGTTTACAATGAGGGAAAGCACATGGTGAATGATAAGGCCTAAAGGAGCTCATTAAATTGAGGCAAGCTGAGCAGAGTTATCTTATTTCACTCTCTTTCTTCTGACACCCCCACGATGGAAAATTCTTTTATTGAAATGGGGGTGGAAAGGATCATTTCCTTGCAAAATGTTTGATAGAAATAAATGTATAATTGTTTTCCTAGGAGTTTTTTTAAATCAACCCTTTAAATATCTGTAAAGCAAACTGAAGCCTCAACAAAGGGTGCTGCTTGAGAGAAGTGTAGGCTCCAAGTGAAAGAGGTCCATAGCCCATTACTGTTTCCTCCTCTCAGCTCATCCAGCCTTCTGAGAAATAGCAAGATAGAAGTTAAGTAGGACACATGGACCTCAGGGATATCAGACGTCAAGGATGAATGCAAATGTGAAATGTTTGCCTTGGAAGTAGTTTTGCTTACTTCATTCGATCTTCACCAGCATTTACAAAACCAGAGTGAGCACGTGATTTGAGAAGATCCATGTATAGAAGCAAAGTGCTGCCTGGCTAAACCTCACACAGTTATTTCCTTGAGATCTCTGGAAAGTGCTTTTCCTCTGACTGTGGCCAGTGCTGGCTGCCTCAGGAGCAAAGAATCCCACCACAGCATGTCTCAGTGAGTGCAGATATATTGAAGAGCTAGAGAATGCAGGAGGCTGCAGGCTCACAGGGAAGCTTCCTAGGTCTGTGCTCAGCAGGGGAAACCAGGGTAGGACTTAATCCCTTGCTGGCAACACAGTGGGATAGTGCAGTAATGGGCAGTGCATTCTCTCCTTCTATCTGAAGGAGAGATAGATATCTATTAGTCAGATTGCTTATCAGTGCATTCTTTCCTTCAGCCTGAAAAGTAACCAGATTTCTTACCAGAGCTCCATTTTGAGAGTCCGCATAAATGATGGACCACAAAACAGAAGTGAGCACCTGCCCCATGCAGCCTCTTAGAGAGTCATGAGATGAGCACTCACTTTCTTGTGGGGACAGAAAGGGGTGGTGTGACTGCAGCTGTGCCAGACAGAACAGCTCTGGGCACTGGGGCGGGGCAGCAGTGGCAAATGGCATGTTGTCTCTGCAAAACTCCACCAGACCTAGCATAAATTTTTAAAGGAATTTTTGATGGTTTCACTTGATCCTTTCTTTCATGGATGCTAAAGGCAGCTTTGGAAAGCCACCCCATAGTTCTTATTAAAAAGCAATCCATTATTGTAAATAAATATTTTAGCCTCCCTCGCCTGGAGGTCTTTCTCCCCACCTTAGCACTTCCCTCTGGCCAAGAATTCCACTCTTGCTATGCAGGTGATGACATGGACTGCTTACTTGTACTGCAAGGGATAAAGCTAGCTATTTCCAAAGATAAGAGCAGCCTTTAAATGGGCAAATATGTTTTTATTAATCTCTTCTCTGACTCCGAGTAGTTTCCCCTCCCCTCCAGCCATAGGAGTGCACAGGGACCCTTGCTGCATTGGAGAGTGCTGGATTTTACACATGGCAGCTCAGCCTTAGTAGAGCTTTATTGGTTTGATCTCCTTCAGGTATCAGCCCATCCTTCTGCAGGCTGTTTTAAGACAATCCTTTTTTTTTGCTGAGGGATTTCTTCTTAAGAGGGATCAGGTGTTTGGCACATCCCCCACTCTCATTTCCCCATCCTCCAGTCTTTCTATCTCAAATTTTAGCAGCAGGACTGTACCCAAAAGTACGATGCGACGTGGTGGGGTGAGATATCATCCCTTTGTTATGCCTTACTTTGCCAGGCTGACCCATGTTAGCAAACAGGGTGGTTTTGCTAATATAATCTCAATCAGTAAATGCATTCCTCACATAAATACAGGTTTAGCTAATGGGACATACTGGTAAGGAGAAACTTTTTAAGGACCTTTCATTAACCTTGGTGTCATATACTCATGTGTGTATGGGCGCACAAATGGTAGCATGCTTCTCCTTCACTCACCCCACACATCTCCACTCATTTGGGGGTCTCATGCAGAGCAGGCAAATGCAAGTACAGTGAGGCTTTGTTTGCTTAATGGATTTGTAAAGCGGAGATGGAAAGATAGGCCATTGTATTCTTCTGTCAGTCTCATCCATTACCCTATAGCACTGTCTGGTTTAATTCACTTTATACTCATTTTGTACCTGGTGTTAACAGTGGTAACATGTGCAGGACAGTGGAAAACTTCTCTGTTGTTTGGGTTATTTAATGCCTACCTTTGTCAGTTTGACAACACCTTTCTCTCCCTTCTTTCCAAGCATGGTGGTTTTCTCCTTGTTTCTTGACAAGTAGTCTCCAACAATTCTTTATGAAAACTGGAATCATTGCTGTCATGCTCTCTTGCATTTTATATGTGATACATTAAGTGCCTCTGTTTATCAGGGTCTTTACACAAGAGTCACACATGATTTATGCATATTGACACGGGGAAGAAGTAAGACAAGTCAAAACAAGATCCCATGGCTGAAAGCACAACAAATTCACACCAGAAAGTACATTAAGGGTGGCTGAACAGGGGATATTGTGCTAAGGGTGCAATTTGCCCAGGCTGAGAAGGAGAGGGAATTTTTCTATAATGGAAAATTGTCATGATGAGATTGGATAAGAACTTTCTTAGAAGAGGGCAACACAGCCCTTATGGTTTGCTACTTCTAGTGTTAACCTGTAACAAACCATAAATATTGTGTAAGTTTCCGTACACTGCAGTTTATCAGCAGGGTGTTCTGTTACTTGATTTATGATCTAGGTTGCTTTGGTTTAACAGTAGTTGGTAGTAGTGAACACGTCCTGCAGTAGGGTCTGGGTGGTGCCTGGGTCTGGGGCATAACTAAAACCCATGCAAGGCTGGCTTCACCTCTCTGGCAACTGGCTGACACTGCAAAACACACAGGAACCCTAAAAACAAAAGCAGCATAATGGGAAGGAAGGCGACTCACAGCTAGGCAAGGGGCCAGCTTTCTCTGCTTTTTCCTCTGAGTCTCCACTTCTGGAAGTCCCTGTTTGCATGGCCTTACTATCAACTGATGTTTTAGCTGTTCATTTGTGGTGAATCATAACCAAAGGGAACCAAAGCACTATCTGAAATTTGCTTCCTCTTGGGCAACAGAAAGACCAGCTGAACTCCTTCCCCTTTTGGCTGCTCATGCTGCTCTTTTCACAGAGCACCATTATAGCAGTGCAACACTGCTGTATTTACAGCATTGGTGGTACTGCTTCGGCTTCCTTCAGCAGGGAGCTTTTGAGTATCTTTACTGGTGAGAAGAATACGTGACAGTGGAAGGTAAGTTAGAGCTTCTGTGCAGGCATTACTTTAGTGGGATTATATTACTAGTGAATTTTAAGTTTTTCATATATATAAAAATGAAATATGAAAATAAAAACATATTCCCCACTCCATCAGCCTAGTCTGTTCTGCCTTCAAGCTTGGCAGGCCAGCTGAGAGAAGCCAGCAAAAAAAAGTACCCAAAAGAGAAAAGATGATTTTGTAATGAGCAGCTGAGATGAACCTAAAGAATACATCTGGCTGTAAATACTTCCAGCATTTGGGACTATGTAAAATTCTGATCTGGGTTAGAAAATATCGTTATTTACACTCAATACTTACGGTAAGGGCAGGAGGTTAAACAAAATTTGACCAGCTGAGACTGAATGTTCCCAGGTAGAGCTTAACAGTAGGTAAGAGATGGAAACAAAGATCAGGCTTCTGGTCTTTCCTAGACTGAGAAAACCAGTAGTGATTCCATTAAAACCACTTGCTCAGTAACTAAAGGCATGTAATTTTGGACCCTGGGCAAGGGAGAAGCTCTAGTTATGTAAAAAGCACCTTGGAGAGAACAGTAACAAGCATCAGCTATCCAAAAACTGGAGGGTTCATAGGAGATAAAACAGCAGATCCACTTTGAGAAATCATCAGCTCTGCTTTGATCTCAGCCTCGGGGAAATGAGCATGGAGAAGCTGGGCTGGATATATGACAACAAAATCACAAGAGTCATGCAGCAAAATGGAAGCCAATTAGCAAGATACTTTAAATGACAATTACTTTCCCATCACTACTTCAGCAGCAAGAGGAAGACCTAAGTGACCTACAACATGGTGCCTACTGGGGAAAAAGGCTCCAGACAGGTCAATGCTAGAGTGCCAGGGTTCTTCCTACCTTTTTTGCATTTGTTATCACTTCAGACAAATATTGCAATCAATTTCAATGACAGACGGGGGTGAGATCACAAAACTAAAACAAAGACTAAATCAGAAAGTCCTTCAGATGGTGTTGAAGTCAGTTGGGCCAGATGAATTTCATCCTCGGCTAATTGCTACAGCCAGTTATTTAACCACAAAAGCTCTAGACGTAACCTCGCCCAGCTCCTGGGATGTTTTATAGAGCCCAGAGATCATACTTGGAAGCCTGGAAAAGTGCAGACGTAGTTCCGGTCTTTAAAAGGGAAAAAAGGAGGAGCCAGGGATTACAGATTGTTCAGTTTGACTTCAATTCCCGGAAAAATACTGGAACAAACAATCAAACTTTGGTAAGCACCTAAAACAAAACAAAGAGATGAATAATGGCCAGCATAGATTTGTCAAAAACAAATTGTGTAAAACAGGTCAAATTTCCTTTCATGACAGAATAAAACCCCCTCATTGATAAGGGACAAACAATAGTATTCCTATGTTTTGACGGTGATGAGGCTTTTGTCACAGCGTAACATGATACTCCAAAGCAAATTTAATTAAGGGAATCTGTGATAGATGGAGCTGGTCTGCGACGATGGAGTGCTGATTGGAAAACTGCACAAAGAGAACAGTTATTAGCTACATTTTAAAAAGGGAAAGATGGATCAAGAAGACCTGGTGGGAATCTATACTGGCTCAGTCTGATTTAAGGGGATTATGAACATCTTGGACAATGGAATAGAAAATACTACCTTCTTGGCTATTACAAATCTGGAAGGGTACTATGGGTAATCTGAAATATAAGGCTACAATTTAAAAATATTTAGACAAATGGCCTAAAATTAGGATTCATTTCAGTTAGGACAGTTCTCAGTTTCTATTCTTGGGCATCACCAGGAATGATTAGTTCTATTTATATAGGCTAGTGAATTTTTGTGTCAGTAGCAACACTGCATAAAAAGATCTGAGAGATGTTCCAGGTCACAATCCAAATACGAGTTAATTGCTAATGCAAAAAGGACAAGTGCTTTACTAGGATGTGTGCTTAGAGATGTACTCTACAAATAATCATTCTGCTCAGTTCTCTGTGAAGCTCCAGTTGGAGTGTGATGCCCAGCTTTAGGTGCTGTGCTCAAGACAAGGTCCAGAGAACAACTGGGGGATAATCAGAGGTCTTGAAAAACAGAGCTAGGAGGGAAGAATGAACAAATTGATTTTCTTAAGTCTAGAGAAGACTTGGGCAAGAGAGGTGAAAGGTGGCTGGGAAGAAAAGGGGAATAAATTGTTCCCCATATAGATGATGGATAGGACAAGTAATGAACTTAAACTACAGAAAAGGAGATTGGGGTTGGATGTTAGAGGACAGCAAACAGTAAGGATAATTACACACAGAAGTATCTGAGGAGGGTGTGGAATCGCCATCCTGCTTTTAGGAAGCAGTTAGACAAGCATTTGCCAAGTGTGACATAAGTATAATGATCCTGCCTTGGGACATGAGTCTGGACTAAGTGATCTTCTGAGATTTCTCCCAGCCATATAAATCTCTGATTCTCTCCTGGCTGCTGGAGGAAGCAAGACTGTGCTGTGGAGCATTGCAAGTGCTCCATGTTTGTGGTTTGCAGTGCTCTCATTTGTGAGTGAGAACCAAGAGCAGGAGCTATATGTGCTGCTTTCTGGTTCAGAGAAAAAAGGCTGCAGTGACAGGTGAAGTCACCAAAGACTCAGATGTCCTTGGATTGTGAGCATATAGTACTGTATGTTTGATCCCTCATGTAAATGTCTCTGGTTCCCACATGGTGATGATATGTGACACTAACCTTGATTGATCAGTACAAAACTGTGTGTTAAGCTGAAACTTGGTCACTGTGACTGTTCCAGGCTGTTGCAGCCTCCTGTAGAGCCAGCCAGAGTAGCCTGTCCTTTATACAGTTCAAGACTCTTACTTCCATTTTGGTTGGAACCAGAGGCCAGTTCAGCCTGCAGCCCTGGCAGCAGTGACACAGGCTGGCACTTGGAGCCCTAAAGCTGCCACAGTGTCAGATGCTGGGGAACAGAAATGTGAGAAACTGGCTTTTTATCTGGAGTCCCTGTGGGCCATTAGGGACAGAGCTTGCTAAAGATTATTTTATGCAAGCACTTACAGAAGTTTGTGTTTCTTTAGGAACTCAATGGAAGAAAAATGGAAAAGGATACAAGCAGGAAAGACAGAATTTTTTTTTTTTTCAGTTTCCAAACACAGCTTTTACAAACACTAGTATATAAATAGCAAAAAAAATTAAAAAAAAGAGAAGGCTTATTTTAAAGAGGTGGCTAACCCAAAGTCCCTTGAAAAAAATAGCAGAGAGCAAACACTGAAGTCCTTTAACTCTGTGTCATAATTTATAGCAGGTTTCCAATTGTGAAATCTCTCAGCGATGTGGGACAGATGTTATGGTGAGGAAAATAAAACAAACAGACAACGGGATGGGAAATGCAGAGAAGATGAAATGACACCATGTTGTAATCCTTATGGGAAATCTCTATATGGCTTTCCAAAATACTGCACTGGTGAGCAATTAGGAAATAGATGAGCTATATAAACAGAGCCACTAGAGGTCTGTAACTGTTCCCATGCAGTTTCCACAGAAACTGCCAGTCTCAAGGGCAGCTTTGGGAGGGGACTGTTGTGCCCACCATCTTCTAAATGATTTTTTCAATAATCTGTCCAGACCTATTTGTGTAAGAAATGGACAAAAATTGAGGTTTTCCAGTGCTCATTCTGGTTCCTATGGCAGTAGATCAAAGGCAATAACAATACAGATTTAATTAATTCAGGAGAAGGAATTCCCACTTGCAGCGGTCTTAACCCAGCAGTGGAGGAAAGTTGTCAATCGTAAGGGCAAAGGTGCTGAAACTGGCATTTGTGGTTTGGTTTGGTTTGGGTTTTTTCTTTTCCTTCACACTAAGCAGTTCAGGAAGAGAGTGAAACAGTAAATGTCACCTGAGCTTCAGAAAAAGTTGGGGTTCACATATAATCAGTTTATATATAACATATATATATATAAACATATAACAATTTATAACTGTGTGTGAACCATCCAGCTGTAGGACATCTGGACAATAACTGGGCCTGTAGTCTTGTCAAAAGAAACCTCTCTGAGGGAATTGTATTTCCCTGTCCAGGTCAAGTTTGGAGAACATCCCTATCAGCCTTACTCCAAATGTCCATCCTCATATCGAAGACCAGCAGCATCCTTACAGGCAGCAAAACCTGAGAAATGAAAAGCTGGGGAGGAACTCATGCCCACCTTCCAGCTTGGTGTAAATCACAGGAGCAGAAGGGATGAAATGATTAGGAAGAACCAAGAATTACTGACTCAGCCAAAGAGGAGTGCAGGCAAAGATACTTGCACAGAGCTAACATCAAAAGAAATGAAGAAAGAACTCTCTTTTGGGAGACTGAGCAGGGAGCTGGCCACCAGGGCATTTGCGCTTTCTAGAATGCTTTAAAGACCAGAAGGAAAGAAGAGAGAGGAAGTTTGTTGATTTTACTTGAGCAAGAAATTATCATGATAGTAATCTGATGCAAATCTACAATGGGAGATCTTAAGGAGGCCAGCAGAGAATGGAAAAGTAGAAACAATGACTACTTTCCCTACCAAAAATATATTGTCTGAGTGGGAATAGTATAGGAGAAAGGACCACACAGGAAGGAAAATATTGTAGAATTCTGCTGATGTTAAATGAATTAATTTCTTTGAATAATGTCTTCAAAAAGACATTTTTTTTCTCAAACAAAGGTTCTAAAATAAAGTTTCACTCATACCTGTGACAAAGCTCCTGTTGCCTTCTCCTTTAAACAACTGCAGAATACCAAAGGTGAAGTCAGTTTAAGAATCTGTTATCCCTTTGCCCTGTATGTCCTCAGTTTCCTTTCTATATGCAGCTCATCTAACCTGGCCTTTTTTCTCAACATGAGGGAAGTGACCCACGTGATCCTTTGTGTGATTTCTGAAGCACCGAGCAGCAGACACTACTGATACAGCACCAGAGCCCTGCAGCAGCTGATTTTAGAGAAAACATGCTGAACCCTGTGGCCAGTGTGTAGTTTGGTGCAAGGTGCCAAATACTTTGAGGGTTGAATCTGCCTACCTAAAATTACAATGAGGACATTTTTGCCTTGGGCAAAACAGGGATAGGGGCTCATACCCAACTAGGGCAATCTGGTGATTTGTCTACCACTCTGTCAAACAGGCATTAATTAGAAAAATCAGACAAATAAGGACTCACTTAGATCCAATGGCTTGGTCTGCTGAAGATACCTCAATACTATTTGCAGAAGTCCCCTGCACAAAATGATTCAGAAATTGTTTCCTACCTGCAGCCTGTTTCATCTTTGAACTCCAGCTGACATCATCCCAATGGCACAAAAGTTTAAGGTTCTGACATACAAGAAAGGGTCTTTATATTACAACATCTTACAGCCAATCTTGTGGGTTTATCTGGAATCATGCACGTGATTCCCAGCACTACACATGGTAAACATTCTTACTACACAGAGAGCTCTGTGTGTCCATTCATTCAGACATCTGTGCCCACACTGGGGCTCTCACCAACCCATGTGCGTGTGTTTGTGGTTTCTCATCACGTGTGTTTTCACTGAAAGAGTAAAGTGAGGAAGAATGGGCCTTTTCATTTCTAGGAAGGCCCAGAACCATCATGTTGTATATGGATCTGGAAAAAGGAAGTGCTCCCATTTGGAGAATTTAGGCACTCTGGAAATAATGACCTCTTCATGCTGGCACAATTTAATTTATCTGTTTACTGGATCTTGCCCCAGTAAATCACTTACAGCATGGCCAAGGTTAGGCTACATAAGAGGCCTAACTGCACTCTGTTATGAAACTCAGTAGAAAACCCTTTCACACCTTTAGACTTCTTTTTTTCCAGGTTTATCAGGTATCATATGTCCTTGCATCACCTTGGGAGTTACATTTTTCAAGGTCTTTTGCAGAGTTCAGTCCCTTTGGTAAAACATTACAAGAGTTTCTCATACCCTACTGGTCATACCCACAAATGGTATGTCTGGTCTTCCATTAAGCACTCCGTGGAGGTGCAGGGGTTGGCAGAAGACTTGTTAAAGATCATACTAGAGTCAGTGGGTCACACAGAGCCAGTGTGCATGAGAGGACAGCAGAAAAGCTGCCATCAGGTAGGACCCATATGCTGTAACAAAGAGAAATGGGGCAAGTCTCAGCTTCAAGGCATTTCCAGAAGGAGTTGAGGTGATGCCTGCTGGTGACATTGCTTTTGATATAGGAGATCTTAAAATTAGTTATTTTAAAAGTGCCATTTTTGATATTTTATAGCCAGCAGGTTCTTTTGGCACAGAGGAGCCTCACCATTGCATTTTAGATGTTACTGAAATTTGCCACTACAGTTCTAGGCAGAATCCTTGGGCTATTTGCTTCACAGCTGGAGTTTGGAGCCAAAATACTTAATGTAACCTGAGATTTAAAGGTTTTGCATGTTATTAAGAAAGCAAGCTGCAGCCTGCCCTCTTCCCCCATCCTTTCTTCAGGGTGGCTAAAGTACTGCAAATACGACACATGCACACTGCCTTTCAGCTGACTTCACAAAAACACATCTACAAAAGTGTAATTTTTATTTTAGTAACGCACATGAAAAGAATGTGTGAAGCCCATGAAAGTATGTAAAGACTCATGCTAGTTCTGTGTTTAATGATAGTGAGATATGAGGCTGCCATATCACACTGAGGTGCACAAAGTTCTGTCTCTCTGAGCCAGCCTTTAAGAAGAAGGCTGAAAAGCATTTGCCTCCTCAGTGCCATTTGTGTTGTCAGGAATGTGCTAAAGCCAAATCTCTGTAAACTGGTAGTGACGACTGGAGTAGGCCCAGTCTCCACATGAGCGAGATGAAGGCATTCTGCTTTTTGTGGTCCCTAATAATGTGCAAGTCTGTTATGGATGGCTTGGATTTTTGTCAAGGACATAACTGGGAAGAGCCAGCTGATATCTACACTGTGAACTTCCATATATGTTAAAACATCAGGAATTCTTTTGATTTACCTTAAATCTGAATTTTCTGGGGGGAAAAAGAATAAAGGATCCTGATATAATTTTATTTTTAATGCATAAGTGCAGTGTTCCAAGAAGTATTTTTCCCTGTAAGATAGCGATTAACTCTCAGGTAGATCTTCAGCTTAGAATATCTTTTCTTGAAATCAGTGCTTTTCCTCTGCCCTTACCATGCTCCTTTGCCACCCCAGAAAATGAAGGCTGGTACATTCCTGAAGGCTGCTCCAAAATAAGCATCCAGCAATTGCCAACTTCTGCCTCAGCTGCATTAATGAACCCCTTTAAACCACCAGTGCAATGCAGTAGATGCTTACGGGAATGATATTCAGCCACGGTCTGTGCTCCGGATATTGGGTTGGTTGTGAAGCAGGCAAGTTTCCAAAGCTGGGATAGCATTCCTGTTAGCACTTTCCATGCCAGCTGTCTCAAGGAGTTGTTACAAGAGGTGCTAATCAGGTGCTTGAGAGCAGCATTCGGTCCCTCCTTCCCCTTGCTGTGCTCTGGACATCGCTGACAATGAGGAAAATGCTGTTAGAGTATTAGGTCATGTCGGTGCTTCCTGTTTTCTTGACCGATTCTCCTGTAGCTTGCTCTGCTGATTCCCAGGTCCCAGTGCACTGGGGTTATGGCTGTGTACAAAATAAAGGCGGAGAAATGAGTGGCTGCATCACAAAAGCGTATGACTGGACATTTTGTTTTGCAAGGCTGGTGAGACAATATGAATCATACTGTTCCTCCCACACAGAAATCCCCTTCTGCTATAGTTATGCCTTGCATACCTAATAGCTTAGTAACTGGCATAAATAAACTTCTCAGCAAAGCTGGGGAAAACCGTATTTCCCAAGTGGCCAAATGCCACCCTCCTCAGCTTTGGTCTAATACTGACATCTCAGATACTGACACTGTGATAACCCTTATGAGAAATGCCAGTGGAAAATTATTGGATACAAAAAGTGCAATTACCTCTCCCTTAGACAGCCAAGAATAACTGGAATGTCCTTTAATATTTTGGTTACTCCACATGTTTACATGTGAACCTTGCTGGGAGAGTGGCAGCAGCATAACAAAAGCAGAAGAGCTTGTGAGATTATTCAAACCCCCCTGCTGCTCCTTATGGGCTTGTGTGATCAGAGGTGCTCAGCACAGCTCCATTGTGGCTCATGTCTGACATTCACATCTATCTTTGCAGATGAGTGAAGACTTTCTGAAGCAGCCCAGGCACTGGGAGGCTCAGAGTCCTCATGTCCCCAGAGTGGGTTCAAGGCATGCAAAACGAGCACCATTTTGTTTATTGCCTGGTAGAGGCTTTCCAGAGCCCACATGCCATTGCTCACATGTGAAACCCTGGCATGGGTCATCACTCTGGGCAAATGCCTGGCAGGGAATGGGACAGTGGGAACTGAGAAGTCAGTGGTATCTGATGGGTGGGCAGCCAGGAGCTGCCAGCCACTTTGTCCATGACTCACATGCATGTGTTACAGTACACAGCAGAGATTTCAGGTGCTGGTCAGCAGTGCAATATGGGATAAAGAAGGAAATTTGGGCAGCATATGGGAGAGATTCAGGCTGTGAGGAGGTGGGAAGATCAGTCTCAGGAAGATTTCTTGTATGCAAGCTACTACAATGGGGAACTGCCACCCTTTCTCTTGTGTGTTTGGGAATACAGGGGCTGTGAGTCCTGTAGTTCAAGTTTACAAGTTTAAAACACTGAATTCAATGCATTTTCATAGGGCAAGTCTAGCCCAGCAACTTCCAGGATGGTTTAACTGGGCCCAAAGCACTCATGAAGAACAGGAGGAGTATTTCCAACAGCTCCTTGAAGGCAGGTAATGCAGTGAGGTTGGTGTGGCCATAGCCTCATGTACTGAACATGCTGGGTCTGCATGGGGACTGCTGGGAAGGGTGGCTGGTGGGGATGCTGGACACGTCTGTCCACACTCTGTGAATTTTCTTTCCCTCACTCCTGGAACTGGCTTTGTTCTGCCATTGCCATTCTGGCCCATTGTCCCGGAACTGCAGACCCTGCTGCCAGCCCACCCCCAACCCACCCTGAGAGCACCCATCCAGCGCCCACTTCCCTGGTGCCCACCACTCCCAGCAGCGCCCGCCAGCTGCATCGTTTATTTTGGAGGCCCACAGCAACTCCCTCCGCCCTCATGCCCCTCCGTTTACAGCATCACAGCCGCTTCCAGCTTGCGATAGCGCAGTGGCCGCCAGGTGACCCTGGCTTAGTGTAAATATTTTGCTTTCACTGGAAGGAAATGTGACATGCGTTTGGGGTGGAAGTTATCCAGAGGCTGTGGCCTCGGGAGCAGAACTGCTGGGAAGCCCCTGCCACAGTGCTTTCAAGGTACCAGCACTGTCAGACACATTAGACACTGGGATTGTGCACCAGCAAGAGGCTAAACAGATTTGCTTCTCAGTGACACAGCAAGGGAAGCCGAGGTCAGTGAGGAGTGAGGGTGCCCCATGCACACCCCAGCAGTGAGGAGTGAGGGTGCCCATGCTGTCCAGGCACAGCACAGTAAGGCACAGCATGGCCTGTCTGCCCTGGCACACCTCCCCATGGGCAGCTGAGCACTGGTATGAAAGAAGGTCATGGCAGAGAGAGATGAGCATGTGCACTTTCCAAACATCCATGTGATTTTTGAGCAAAGACTCCGTAAAAAAAATCACTACATGATGATTTGAGTTTCTTAAACCATGTGTCTGTGTAAGCAGCCATGGGTAATGTGGCAAGTCCCAGTCTCCTGCTAATGGGCTTTGTCCTGCTCTGAAGACAGTCCAGTTTAAGGCCTGGATGGGTTTTGAAAGCTGCCTCCAGTTGAGGGGTCTTTGCTGTTGGTGACACTTGCAATCATCTGCCTCAGTCTGACTGTCTGTCGATATGCTTAAAAAGGAATAGTAATACAATGCTTAAAGGCATATTGTACCAAGTAGCTAGTGTCACATTTTACATCTGATACATATTAATTAATGGTATTTCAAAGTACAAAAGGTGCTGGGAACTCATGCATTGGCTGGAGAGAAATAGATCTCCCAGATTTAACCATAATCTTGCTGAATTATGCATTTGACTTGGCATAGCTGGTTACCCTGGAGTGGTGTCTGCTTGTTTGGCATCCCTCCCTGTCATACTGAGGTGCTGACTTCCCACAGGACAGCCCAGCAGCCTTCTCGGGGAACCAAAGAGGCAGATTATTCAGAATGAGCAAGCTGCACTCAGTCAAGGGTTTGGTTTGGGTAAGAATCCAGAAATTAAGGCTCTAACTTGTTGAGGTTTTAGGCCTTGCCTAGGCCCCGTCCTTATCAACTGCTGTGAGCTTAATTACCAACCTTTGTTCCTCCAGACAGTCAAATTTGTTATGGAGAGAATCCATGTGTGCTCGATTCACTTGTGAAAGCCTTGGCAGTAGATAATTTAAAATCAAATTACAGTCTGCCATTAAAACAAACCCAGAAAGTTCAATTTCACAGGACAATGCTCCTCATGCACCAAAATAAAGGCTGAAACAACTGCATGGTAATGCTCAGCCAGTCCACAAAACCGTAGGGAGGTACATTGACTTTTTAGGAAGATCCCCAGTGAATATTAAACAAACCCTGACGTTCCTAGCACTGCTGCCCGAGACCAGCACTTCACTGCCCACTACGTGCAGAGACATTCAAACAGCTCTTGCAGCAGCCGCTGACACCATCACACTGAATCCTGCCTGAGAGACCTTAGAAATGAGTCGCAGAGGGGAATTATCCTGTTCCTTAGAACACACTGCCAGTGTGCTTAGCTGAAAAGCAGTGGAGAAGGAAGGAAATGAAATAAAAATTTTCAGAACTGGAAATTTTCATTGTGTCATTTCATAATTAGAAATGAACATATACATGTACACACGTGTATGCATGCACACAACTACATATAAATGCAGGCCAAAGAAAGCAGTAGGAAGCTGTTGCAACCAAAGCATGTGCAACACAATCCTAAGTAGGACGTTCTGTTCATAGTAGAACATAATGTAGCTCATGGAAGCTCAAGGATGAAGCAATAAAAGTTGTGTACTAGCCAGTTCAAGGTTACAGAAAAACATTAAGCTCCCTCTTGTTTAGAAGACATTGAAATGGGATACATGAACAAAAAACAAGTAATGTCTTTAAATCTTAAAAAGAATAGCTGTTTTACTCTGTAGGGATCTATGGGATCCTCCACTCTGAGGAATACAAAAGACCTCCTTTTTCCCAGCTGGAAGGAGGAATTCATTCTAGGTGGAAGCAGTATGCATGTGATATTCCTCATGTGGTAAATTAAGTGTAGGCTATGGGCAGCTCACCATCTCTAACACTCAGAGCTCTGCTGTGGCACTGAGCACTGAGACTGTGGGACATCATGGGGGCCACACCTTAGCGTGGGTCAGGCTCCTCTTACATCTCTATATTCAGACTTATAACTGAAAGTCATGCCCAAACTCTTGCCTCAGGACTTAAGTTGACCTCCTAGCTCTTTGAAATCACCACCAGCAGCAGGTTGTCCACTGCCAGTGCCCTGCAAGGCACTTCCGTGCTCGTGTGAAGCAGGAGAGCTATGGAGAGGGATTTTTGGCTGCCGCAGCCTTCGGGTGTGCTGTGCTACGTAGTGCACGTGCTGTGAGCTGCTGCTTCTCCTGAGAGCAGCCAGAAGGAAGGGGTCCTGGCATCACACGGCTGAGAGACAGTCCGTGCCAGGCCAGCAAGGTGCCAGCCCATGAACCCACTGCCACTATAGATATGAAATGCTGGGAAAGGGCAAAGGAGCTCACAGCCATTACAGACAGGCTCAGTTCCCTGCCTGGACAGACCAGTCTCCCATCACAGACCCTGTTTAACAACAGATTAAGTGAATTCTTTTGAGCTTTTCTTATGCTGAAAAGACCGTTTCCCAAAGCAGCTGAAAAGACAGCCCACGTATGCAATACTAGCAGCTCTTTTTGATCCGCTTTTTCTTTGACATTGCCTAGGGTACCCTCCCCCCACAGTCCTGCAATGTAAATTCACTTTTTAATGCAGTTGGCTTGGATTTGTGAGGAGTGTAAAGTGCCAGTCACCTAAAAGGCCAGTCAGAAGAGTTGCCATCTAAAAGACCAGCTGGCAGAGAAGTGATTTAACCTGACAAAAAAAAGGTGTTGAGACTAGTTTGATTATTTTGGGGGTGGGGGGTGAGGCGAGGTGGTAGTGTTGGCACAAACAAAGAGCTCTGGACTCAGTAGAAACAGCTAATTCAGCCAAGTACCAAAACTGGTGCCAGGTCTAGATAAACTTTCGTGCTCCTCTTGCAGTTTTTATCCAGACTTGTCCCAGTCAGCACCAGGAACTGCCGACGGGTGCATCTCATCAATAAAAACAGGCTAGAGGAGACTTGTGATATGTTTCCTGTGTGTTTGCCTTGAACAAGGATGTATCTCACACCCAGAGCCCCACTTAGCTGTGCCAGTTCCAAGAGCTGGCTTGGTATTTACACCATCCTAAATGGAAGCTGGGGCAGCCATCAGCCTGAGCAGCAGGAGGAAACCTCTCCCTTGTTCACAAGTGTTCACGTCTGGGGTTTTGGCCCATTATAGATGATGCAGTGGGGTGTGTGGGGTATGTGGTGTCCTGCAAATTGCAGCTCTGGATGCAGCTTCAGTGGTCACTGCCATCTCTATGCAAATACTTGTGATGAAGCACAAGTTCACTTTCTAAGCACAAAGCTGTCCCATGGAGACGTGTATTTCAAGGAGAGGAGAAAAATATACATGTGGCATGTGTTTCTGAGCTAGAAAACATGAAAAGTTATGCCCAACAAGAAAACACAGCTGAGAGGTAGCTGGGAGGGCTCTGCCCTTTCAATCTCTGTGTCTATCAACAGAAGAGGTGCTTGAAAATTGCACCCATAATTTTCTTTTTCAGAGTAATAAGCAAATAGGTTTTAGCCCATTGCCTGCAGGGAAATGGCTTTGTAATGGAAGGAGCACTCTGAACTAAATCAATAAACAAAAGAATGACTGTGTTTGTTTTTCCATGTACTGGAGGTGAAGGCTCAACCACGCTGGGGTTTCTTTCACATCCTCTCCACTTGACACAGGGCAGGGGACAGGCACAGACTCATGCAGAGCTGCACATCTACATGGAGGGAGAACTGGAACAGCAAAACTTTTGGTCTCTGCCTTCCCCCCACACATGTGCCCTGCCCTTCCTGTCAGTGGAGTGGGAAATGTGGGGCTCTTGACATGCCTGATGCTCTTCCTCAGGCTGTACTTTCATGAATGTCTTAAGCCAGCATTTGCCACTGACATGGGAGCTGCCTGAGTGTCTCACTGCCCCTGGCTACTTGCTTCCTCCTCTCAGCTCTTGTGCAATCATACTAAACTGCATTGGTGAGTGCAGCTGGACCACAACCAACCAAGGACTACAGAAAGGATGTATTTTTTGTTAATCCAGCTGTTCCCCACTCCAGTTCACTCTCTTGCACTGGGAGTGAACCTCGTGTGCCTCTTTTGGCAGTGACGCCGACTTATCGGGAGAGACGTTCATGGCCCTCTGGCCTGGGGCAAGGGATGACCCGGGTGGGGAGGGCCCTGCTGGCCCCAGGGCATCTCTGCCTACCTGTAGGGGTGGCAGAAGGAGAGAGGAGCAAGTAAGCTGAATTAATCAACCAGAAGCTGCAATACTGGTGGAAGTATCTAGTTCACATGCATACATATACTCATAGAAATGCACTTTACTACAGCCATTTTCACATGGGGCAGGTATTTTTGCTTATTGATTATGAATCCAGAACCACCAGTGTAGTCTTTGTCCATGCTACATATGCTTTGTTGGTATGTCTGAAGGACGTGTGCCCAGCACAGGCTCAGCATTAAGCTGGGAAAAGGGAGTTACTTAGCCAGACAGAAGCATTTTTATCTCCTTTCAGCTGCATTCCAAAGACAGACAATTATTTGGAAGTATCTCGTATGCTTAACCAGTGCACAGGAAGCATTTGCAAAGGCAAGGGCAGCAGTGAGTGTATGCTTCAATCCTGTCTCAGACAGAGCATTCCCCTTATTCATCTATTCCCAGCATTTGAACTGTTAGCTCAAAGGCGGGCCTACAGCTGGAATGAACAGTTTAAGATAGCCCTCTCCACGTCTAGGCCACTGGATGCCCACATGGGCTTATGTTTTTAATGCATATTCCCCATTGTCTCTCTTTTCCCCTAGCAGAGGGAAAGAGAGGTAGTTCTGTGTACTTCAGTGTGTCTTGTATGTGCTAGGCCAGGCAGTCCTGTGCCTGTACACGTGCTTGTAAGCACAGGCAGGTATAGATGTGTGCATACAGACTCAGATGTGCCCAGACAGACCCACATCACTAGTCACGTTTACATCTGTCTATGTACATGCCTGGTCTGCCATGCAATCAACATATACACAAGTTTGTTGAAACAAGCCAACTTTTTTTTTCTTTCCTGAATTGCCAAATGCTGGAAGCCGCAGGCCAGCTATTGTGGCTACCCTGATTCCCAGGTTTCTCCTGCAGTTGGCAAGTGAGCGGCACTGCAAGTTTCCTAACAACTGGAATGAAGTTTTGTGTAAATCACCTTCTAGGCGTTAGACTTTTCCCAGCAAAAGAGGGGGGTGGGTGTTTGGAGGAGGGAGAATTGCTCTCTTTGATGTGGGGATTAGTTCACATGTCAGCATTATCCCCTTTTTTTTTTAATATGCTGTGATTTATAGAAGGGCAGCTATGAGAGATAGCCAAGGGGACACCCCACGTGGGACTGACAGACACCACCTCCCAGAAAATACCTACAACTAAAGCAGCTGGCATCAACAGAAAGACTTCAACTGCAAAAAAATGAAAGCATCATAAAAAAGCCCTGTTTTGCCTAACAAATGCTTTTTAAAAATTAGGATGTGCTTTACTGCTTATTGAGCAGAAACTGGTTTTCCCAGCAGCAGAGGGAGAGTCTTTCTGCACATCCACAATAAAGAAATTATAAATGCTTTTTTCCTTTAAAAAAAAAGTTTGTTTTGTATTTTCCCCTTAGAGCACACATCACTAGTGAGAATGAGTGTGGTTTCAAAAATGATCATGCTCACTTTAAACATATTTAGCAATGTGACTGCTCCAGTCAGAGTTTCCACATTCTCCCGCATGAATATTTTATCAGTGCTTTAGAAAAACTTCACTTTTTGGTCAAAAGTTATGTGGTTGTTCTGCAATCCAATCTTATGTCTATTAGTGTTGAAGGAAACTTTCCTGATGTTTTTCATGGGAACTGGATAAGGCTCTGGCTGAGTAGGCTAGAAGCCATATTCAGAGTAGCTTTGCTTAGCATATCCAAGTTATTTAGGCTTACTGCTTTGTGGAGTGTATGGCTGAGGGGCTGGCAAAGGAGACAGTAAGAGACTGTACTATAAAATACAGTAAGAGACTTAACTAACTTTTAAAGTCCCTATCAGTATTTTTTCAAATTTCTGTCTGTTTTGGCCCTTTTCGGTTTCTAGTAATTTTATTTTTCCAGTTCTCTTTGAATGAAACCTTGAGACATTCTAGTACAGCAAACTATTTTTTCTTTGTAATTAAAAAACACAGTTTAATTTCCAGACAGATCAGCTCTTTGAGCTGATTCCCTGTGTGGCTGCTCTTGTGTTGAAGGCAGTGGGGACGACAAGGCTGTGGCAGCCCAGACTTCAGAGTGAGCTGCTGCAAAACTCTACCCTAAATAAGCAGTTTTATCATGTTTTTACCACAGAGATATCATGGTGTCTTCCTTGGGTGTTTCTTTAAGTCCTCTCTTGTCCAGGTACCCAAAGTCCTGCATTAACCCTCGATGCTGCTTTGCTTGCGCTCCTTCCAGCACAGCAAATGCAGCTCAGTGACTGCCTGGGCACCTTACCTTGAGGGACAGACAAAAGCCAAACCACTTCTTTGCTGCTCTGTTTCCAATGGTCTCCTGCAATTCCCCTTGCTATTCTTTTAAGCATAAAGAGGTTATTGTGTCACCCCCCAGCAACCCATGACTGCCACTGACAACCAAAGCGTGACGCACAACGGGACATGCCCCACACAAGTAGGCTTTGTACCCGGGGCGGTGCAGTAAAGTGGCCACGTTCAAGTGTGGCCTCACAGTGTGACTTCTCCCACCCCAGCCGGGGCTGCTCCATGTGCTCTGACCCAAATGCTAATCGAACTACATAAACCTGCAGTGAAAGCACAGACAAAAGCTCCTCTGGCATCTCCCCAAGCGCAGCGCCCTGGCCCAGGGCTCCTGTGAAGGTATGTTGCAGCAGCATGCTTGCACAGACAGGCATGGCTCTGCAGAGCAGCGCGGAGAGAGCTGAAGGTTTGGCTCTCAGGTGCCTGTGCATGCACCACCTTGGCTTGCTACTCCTCTTTTGTGCCACTGTGAAGTGATTGCATACACAATCCTTCTCAGAAACGTCCACAGAATTATACGTTATGGGCACATGCACCCTCTCCTCATGAACAGGTAATGGCAGAGTAATTCAGAGTGATGTTTCCTTTCACCCCAGCCCAATGTGGCGTTGGGGATGGTGTGTGGAGAGAGAAGGGTGACCTGGTGGACTGGAAATGATAATCGTTTCCACAGCCTGGGAAACACGCTGCAAATGTCTCTGGCAAACAAGGGTATTTAAGAGACATGGCACATGCTGCGCTACTTATTCTTCTTCACAAATGGCCCACTGGGGCCAAAAATCAAAACCATTTCCTGCTTATTTGTTCAAATTGTCAAAATATTTGACTGAATGAATGTCAAGCAGTATCCTGAAAACAATACTTCATAGAAGGAAAGACAATTTGGGGAACGCTGTGCTCCCCCATTTCATTGCACTTTCCAGAAATGGAAAATCTTCCTTGCTGGTCTCCTGGCTGTCATGTGGCAGGGTGGACAATGCCAGCTGATTACAGCCACAGACATCACTGACTTATACTTTTTTCTACACACGTTACCATTTGGGTGCTCAGACCTGTCTCCTGTCTTCCACTGGTAGCTTGAATCTCTCCTGAAGGGTTAAATAAGTTTTTCCTTTAAATAAAGAGACAGCACCAGCTGATTAAACCCCAGTATTTATGCAAGTATTTTGCTAATGTTTTTGAGTGAGAAAAGTAATTCCTATATTATTCAGGCGTACTGTCACCTGGGAGAAGCAGGATTTCTCAACTCTTGTTTGGATTGAGTTGGGAATACACAATTTAAGCAAAGTTTGTTAAATGCCATATATACCATGAAGTTAGACAAACCACTTTGCAGTAGTTATGCCTGAGTGTAACTGAGACTAGAATTCAGATTTTGTAATTTTGGTGGCTTACAGTTAAGAATGCAACAATGTAATATAATGTAAAGCAATAATCAAACAGCTAGTCAGCCAAGCAGAACAGGCTTACACTTTTGAATACATGAGAAAAGCAAAGAATTTGAAAAACGCTGTCAATTTGGGGGCTTCTTTTGGTTTGTTTTTGAAAGTTATGTTGATAATGATAGAGCTTAAATCAGAACAATATAAACAGACTGCAACTTAAAACTTTGCCTGGTCTTTTCACTTAAACCCACAAAAATGTAAATATAGGCTGGAGCTCATAACAAGCTGGACCCTTCCCCTTCAAAAAAACCCCCAAAACTGAAATCAAATGCTCAGTTTGATTATCCAGCTGTTTGGCCCAAAGGTGCAACTGGCTTGTCTTTCTGTGGTCTGTATGAAACCCAGAGAAACACTGGGCCCTGACCACCAGACATGCTTCCCATACTTCCAAAAGCTGAGCATGAATCATACACCACCATGTGTGAAATCCTACATGAAAACATCAGGTGGAGAACAAGAACTCTTCCTGCAGGAGATGCCTACCATCCCTCACGTAACACTAGCAGGAAACGACTGTAACTGCTGATATATACTGAAACAGCCCTTGCCTTTCTGCTTTTCATCCACATTTAATAAAAGATCACTTCCATTTGAGATTCCCCAAAAGCATGTTTTTTCTGATGTGTCATAAGTAGGGGCAAGGCAAAAGTAAATATGTTACCACTTTCACAAGTTGCGTGATGAACTAAATACCTGCATCATCTAGAACTCAGTAATGGAAGGACTGTATTTGCTTTTTGACTCCCTAGTAAAAGACATATTGTCAATGTCCAGCAAAGGTTAAAATTCTACTCGACCATAGCTGTGTACCTCGTATACAGGCTTTGAGAAGTGATTTCCATACCTGCTGAAGCAATTAACCATTAGTGTAGCAGTTGGGATAGAGCAAGTGAGGCAACCACAATGTGCCTTTGGTCGGAAAGCAGCTTCAGGTCTAAATGGCAGCCTTGTCAGACATTCACCTGGTTCCACTGCTTGCATTTACAGCTCAGGAGAGAGCTCAAAGACTCTGGAAATGCTGCAGCTAAATAGCCACCTTCTTAGCACCCTGCTCAGTGCAAAGCTTCCCTGGCAGCTGATTAGGAAAACACTGCAGGGGATTCACAAGAACAGGGGCTGGGGTCAGAAGAAAGCATTAAACCTTTGTGTGTAACTTTTCATGTGACCGGGCTGGTGGGTCAGTGACTGTGGGCTCCATTGGCAGGCAGTGGCTTGCGGAGACCTGGGAATTATTATATAGGATTGGGAGAGAATGCCAGCAATGCACATAGAACCCAGGGGGAGGATGAAAGGCAAACGCCACTCAATGAATGAATTCAGAAATACGCATGCAATTTCTGAATTACTTCTTTTCCTTTGCTGAACCTGCACACCAGTTTCTACAGCCACCAGTGAAAGCCTCATGTCCCAAGGTTGAGAAGATCTGTGCCAACCCCCTTGGCTCTGCCAGCCCACATGCTGCTCCCCAGCACCTGCTGCTGCATGGGCACAAGCCACCTATGCTGTCAGCAGCAAGAAGAGCACGGTGTTGGTGTGCCGTGAACAAAGGTCCTTGCCAAGAGACCAGTGAGCCCCCTAAATGCAGCTGTCCTCAGGAGGAAAGCGGGGTGTGGCTCTTCTGAATGCGGCAGCTCCCACTGGTGGTTGCAATGTTGTGGGGCCGTGGTGCAACCCATGGCTGAGGGGAAGGGGGAGAAAATTCAGTGTTGCTGCTTCAGCAATCTGAACCAACCAGTGCCAGAACAGCCCATTAGCTGGGGGCAGAGCTCAGCTGGTGCCACCTCCATCGTCACCATGGTGGTTGGGGGCCCACCTGTCTTGCGGCTGGACTTCCCAGGTGGCTGCAGTCAGATGGGGTGTGTGGGCATGGGCTTCGAAAGCATGCTTAGGAACAGTAACTTGCTGCTTCCCCACAATGTATAATTTTGGAAAGACGGGAGTAGGGCCATCTAGAAACGGTGTCCCTGCAGCTCCTCACTTGGCATGGTAGAACCATCTTTTATTATCCTTTGGGGCTACGGCTGAAAACAAAAAATGCTTTCATTTCAGTTTGGCAGCAGCTCTGGTTGTGTGTGCTCTGGCTGCTTCCTTAATTACAGTGGTTGTTGACAACTTCTGATAGAGACCCTCTCTTTGAGCAGTCCCCCCACTCCCCCACTTTTTTTGCAGTCTGAACACATAACAAACCGGGACAACGTTCTGTAAAAATAAGCTCACTGTAACTCAGTGATTCCCATGCCACAGTTATGCTGTGTTCCTCTCTTCTGTCCTCTCAGTTTGTGCTGCTGCTGTTTATTTCCTCTTTCTGGCTATAAGACATTTTATTTATTAGTGCTGGATTTCCTGTTGCCTGCAGCTGCCCGTTCTGTACTCTCCCCAGTGCATTTTGCCACCGGAGGCTGTCTGTAGGTTTGTTGTCCCACTGACTGAGGTGCTCCCGTCAAGTTTGGTTCGTGGTTGTGTTAAACAACACTTGACAAAGAGGGGACTTGCATGGCAGCCTGGGCATACAAACAACACCCCCCTTCGCACCCCCCAAAATAAACCAAAAGCTGGCATGGTAAGCTCTCAGAAGCAGAGGAGGGGTCCCTTTTTTATAACTTACTGATGCAGAGATTATGCTTTTTCAGATGGCAGGAACACTTCTTGTTTTGCTTGCACACACTGCACCACACAGAGGAAGTCAGCTCTTCGACTGTGCACGTCTGCAGGTCTGACTGACAAGGGGTTAGAGGTTTGCAATTATTTATATTTCGGACTGTGGGCCACATCATGGTAGAAACACCATGCAGACTTTACACATGTGAGGTTCATGAATGACTTTCCTGACCTTTTGTGGACATTCAACATCCTCGTAGTAAACAGAAAAATTACTTATACAGAAAATGAGATCATGAAGTGGAAAAAAATGTTTTGCTGCTTTGAACATGATTTCCCTGCTGGGAGGAAGGAGGTGGCAAAAGCTCTTCACGCTCTATGTATTACCAGCAAGGCCAGTTGGAAAAGCTCACTCAGCTACACTGAAGGGAAGTGCTTCATCTAAATTCTCTGTTGTCCAATAGCTATCTGGTATTATTTCAAAGGGCAGAGAATAAGATTGAAGCAGTGCCTAATGGTAATATTCTCTCTCTTGTGTTTTATGTGTAAGATGCTGCCCTAATTTTATCATCATCCCTTTCTGTTTGGAAGGGATTTGGGGCCTGAAAACTGCGTAATGAGGGTTAGGGGTGAAGTGAACCCCAAGGTGTGGAGGTGTGTTTTACAGTGATGCAGCCCTAGTCCTGTCAGGATGTGATGCTTTCAGCTGTTGTTCATGGTGGGCAGTTGCTGGCAGAGAAACTCTGCAGGTGCAGCACCATTTAGACACTTCTTTTGTGTCAGATGTTCGAGAGCTGCCCACGACCATTAAATAGGGAATGATCCTCTGACATCTTCCAGGTAAAATGGAAATGGGAGATCCTGAGCATTTGAATTATGAAAGATCCCAGTGTGTTACCTGCAAGCCAGTGTTTTAACCCCAGTGTCCTGGCCAAATTCCAGCTCTGTTAATTACATCCTGCCTATGTGAAAATTCCCCTGCATTTGTACACTGCTTTCTATCTCGCTTGTTTTCAGCAGCTGTGTGGAGTTGCCAGGTGCGGTGAAGCGCTTGCCATGTTCCACCTCAGGCCTGGCTGCCTTTCAGCAGGGAATGAAATGAGCACTGTGCACAGCATTTGCAGTGAGTCTGGATCCTCTGCAAGAAGAGTGCTAAAGAAGCAGCCTACCGAAGGACCAGTGCTGGGACCTTGTCACAAAAGGTAACAGCGTTACCAGAGGCCAAAGGTTCTAGTGCTGGTGTATGTCGTAAGGTCACAGGAGAGACAGCAGGACTGATTTTCCTCCCAGTATCTCTCATCTACAAGGGCTGGAGTAGCTGGTACGTGCCGATTTGGTTTTGGTAGCTGACTGACTTCAGGTTTGTTTGCACGGTGGGTCCCAGAAGCTCTCAGTCCTGCTTACACTGGTCACTGCCAATATACACCCAGCTTTGCATGTTTGGTTATCTATGAGTGAGAACAAGGGAAGCTAAGGGAAAACTAGTTTAAAAACTTTATAGATTTGTTTCCTTGTCTTCCACTTCATGACTCATATGCACACTGCTTTTTGTTTGGTCCCGTTGGGAACAACCCTCTTCAACTGACCATTAATCCCCCTGGTAAAAATCTCCCTCGTACAACTGGAGAAGAACTGGCTGATAGATTATCCCTCTCCTCTGAAGAGGTGAAAGAGATGGCTGCAGTTGTAGTCACAGGATGCTAATAGTAAGAAGCAGTAAGAAATGCAGGTCACATACAGAAAGATAATGAAATTACATATATTCAATACAGGAGTGACTTATTGGCTCATCTGTCCAATTTTCTTGTCAGCCAAGCTCTCTTGTTGATTATGGCATTTGTACCACAGTTCTGCCTGAATATTATATGGAAGTACATACAAAAATGTTTGAGGTTCTTCCCAACAGGACACCAACTCCACTGGCTGCAGTGGAGGCAGAACATGCCCAAGGCAGACAGAGCAGTGACTTGATTTTTTTTCCCCACCTCACATTCCTGTTTGATCTTTTCAACATCTTAATTCCATGGGACAGCAGTTGTGAGCAAGGGGGAAAACCCAAGGTTGTCTCAAGGTGTGATGCCAGCATGTTTTCACTATATCCTAGGAAGGGAAATACAGCAAGCCTTGGAAAGCGAGAGAATGTGTGTTGTCTGTGGTGTAAGACAGAAAGCTGGGACTCAAGTCCTTTTACCATGCTGCCCATGTGACTTCAGAAAAGCACAACTATTTTAGTCTCATTAGCCCAGTCTTTAAACTCTATTTGCTTCATGGGGATGAGAAGAAGGCAATGTTTGTAAAATATTTTAGAACTTGATGGAAATTTCCCAGGTAGTGCAGAGAGCATTGAAAAGCTTATCTCTCTGTCCAATTGCAAATGGCTCTGCAATATGAGAGAAATGAGTGAGAACAGTGTTTGCATTCTGATGTTTATAGTAATGAAACCCTCCAGCTTCCCCTCTCCATCCTTCCATGTTTTTTAAAACAGGGAGAGACAGCAGTGAGAAATTTTAGTCTAAACAGAGTACAATTGCTCCCAGGAGACTTGAATGCATCTCAGTGGAATTTTCCCTGCTCTCAGTCTTTTGTACTTCTTAAAGGTCCTGGAACCAGGCATGTGACTGCAAGAGCAAAAAACACTTCTCTGTCTGAGTGCTCTACCAAATATTTACAAGATACTCGGATAAAATGGCTGCAAGCAAGTTCAGCAGGGTTTGAGTGGCCAGTAGTGCAGCACTGTCAAGAAGAAAATCTAAATCTTAGCTAAAACAAAATTAAAATTACATGTTACAGAGGTCTCTTCAAAGCACAAAACTGGTAACACTGAAGCTGGAAAATTGCTCTTCCCCAGGGTGAAATGTATTACTTTTAGAAGTAGCTTATTGAAATGCAGTAGCTTCCTTGTTGTGATGGAAACTTCCTTGATAAAGGAGAGCCCAAAGCTGTGTGAGCAGGAGCGTAAGCAGATAGCTGCAGAGATGCCCTCTGCATGCCATCCTGTCTGGTGGCTGGGAGTGATACAACATCAGCTTCCACGTCTCTTGCACTGCCAGGGTTAAGGGTGTGCAGTACTTTTTAGTAGGGGGCCGTGTGCTCCCAGGAACTCTCTCCTCACCTCTAGACTGCCTAGCAAACAGCAGATGGCAACCTGCCTGCCTGCCTGCCCGAGGTGGCCTCACTGCAGCTGATTTCCTTGCTGGGTTACCTGCAGCAACTTCGGCAGTACTCCCTCCACACCTCTCATATTTCTGTACAGGTTACTCTGCTTTTCAAGAGGGTGCTCAGGGAGGCTTTCCCTGTGATGGCAAAGGACAGAACCAGCCTCTCAGGCCAACGGTGACCGTGCAGTGGCAGCTGGCACTAACTGAACCCATGGCTTTCCTGTAGGCTTGAGAGCCAGGAACAACCAGATCCTGATCACAGCACAGCCAGTGATGCTTTCAGTGGCCTTGTGCAAGTCATAAATTCTCTAAGTCTGTAAGGTGAGTAAATAGTTCTGTGGTTTGCAGTCATGTTGTGAATACTTCAAAAGTGCTTTGAAGACAGAGAAAGCTGAGCAGCTGTAATACACACTGATCTTCCCACCATTTGGATTGCTACCTGTTCTCCTAACATTCTGAACAGTCAGAGCCCAGCTATTTGCAACTCTTACATCATCTCTGATGATTTCCAAGTGAGTTACAGGAATAAGTGCTTACTGTACTATTGCTTCTTAATCAAGCCAATGAGTGGGCTTATCATTCTCTCAAAAAAAAGAAGTGAACATTTCACTGTGTTATGGGCTGTGGACGCTCCTGTGCTTGGCTGTTGGTTCCTCCAAATTGATGAGGTGGTGAGGTGAATTAGGAAGGCACGTGGCCTATGCTTCTTCAGTAGCATGTATGTTGTTCAGAGGCTTTTATTATTAAATCACTTCAATTAACCTAAACAAAATACAGTTTTTTCATAAGTTCAGAGTTAAATATGGCCCCACACATACAAAGAACAGCACTTGGTTTTAAAGTTAGTCTTTGAAGAAACAAAAGAAGAAGAATGCTCTCTGCTTCACCAGATTTTTGAAAACCAATGTCATCATTCATTCAAGTCTTTGGGGAGGTTTCATTTGTCCTTTCTATAGATGTGACGTATTGCTTGAAGTCTCACCAGTAACGCTGGGTAAAGCAGCATCATGTAAAGTATCTTTCAAGGCAGTATTCCTCACTCGTATTGGCTGCAGGGCAGGATTGGTTCCTTCCCAAATTAAATTTGTTCGATCCTTTTGGTCTGAAACACACAAAAAAGACAGACACCTCCATCACAGTATTTCTGAATGAGATTGCAAAGTTGCCATTTTCTCCAGCAAACAACCACTTGGAAACCCATTTAATACACAAAACAAATCAAGGTAATAATTTCACTATGAACTAATTTCACAGATTTGCTGAAAACTGATTGATGTGCATGTAATGATCTTCTTTTTTCTGCCTGCCTGGTTGTCCTTCTACTTACCAGTGTCCAGACTCTCCTTCTCATTCTGGCTGGCAAATTTTCTGATGTGCTCTAGAGCCAAACTTTAGACTAGTCCAGGCTCCTCTACCATTCTTTGCCAGAGCTCTCCAGAGGCCACCATATACTTGCTGAGGATACTATACTTGCTAGGGTACTTTGCACCACCCTTATTTTCCAATAAAACTGATTTTTGGTAGCCAGTACCTATGAACAGAGAATGGGATATGCAAGAAGATGGACATTCTCTACTACAGTTCATGTTCTACAGTTCAAATACACTTTCTAAACAGTACACACTTACAGCAACATATTTTCTAACTAATAGCAAATTATCTTGGATTCAGAGAAAATATTGCTCCACTCTATATGCTCTATTATAAATACCTAGGCTGAGATCAGAGCCCGTTTCCCAACCAGTATAAGGTGGTCCTCTTCTAATCTTAGTCCTATGTGAATGTCAGGCTGTAAAGTGCTTTGGGATGAAGCTCTCTATGTAAGTAAAGGATACTTTATGACTGTGATTAGACATTTTATGTAGAAAACAGACTGTTGTTTGTGAGGGGAAATATTTCAAACCAAAATGAAAGCCTTCCTGAGCAACCTGCAAGCTGATAACACAAGCTGAAGAAACACATACAGTTACCAGGACCAAAATATCCAAGGTACTAATCATCAGTCAGATCACATAATGTCCTCAGGTTTGCTGCTATTAACTGTTTTGCAAGGCATCCCAGGCCTACTCAAATATGTATTTCTTTTCCAGTTTCTCCAGCTGACCCAATAAGAAAAGGGTATCATAGCACAGAGAGCTCTCAGGTGCCTGAAGGACTCCGCAGAACAGCCAGCTCATACCTGGGCTGATTCCTACTGTGCTGTACCAAAGCTTTGAAGAAAGTCAATAAAGCTGAAAGGAGGAAAGTGAAGGGCAGACTATTTCACAGTAACAAGCCATGATTAATATTAACAGAGGTGATACTGTAGAAGAAACACAAGGCTTATTACACAGGTTGTCAAAGTAAGCTGTGTCTCAGTTTCCCTTTTCCTCTTTAGCCCTGTTTGTTAACTATATGAAAAGCAACTACACAAGAAAAGAGTTGCTCATATAGCTGTCCTGGTATAACCATACTGACAATGATGATAACGCTAATTTCCCATATTCCTCAAGGGAAATATGCTACACTGACAAAAGCATCTCTAAGACTGTTTAAAACAGCTTTGGTATTTACTGCAAGACATCTACAACATTACCCAACTGTACTTAATGTTAATACAGAGCTGGCTTGACAACCCAAATAAGGTACAGGAAGTCCTGTGAATTTACTGGGAATAAGCGAAGTTGTCTATACTCCACCCATCCATAATCACAAATTATAAAACATAACATAGGTTTTTTTCCCACACTGTTTTTCTAGAATAACTGCTAGTTACTAATAGCTATTGAACAGTTCCCACTGATTTTGTGTGGAATAGCAATACCCAGCTGTATCTGCACCTGAAGCAGGCCAACACGCTACATAAAACTGCTTAGATTTCTACACAGGCTCTGATTTGATCTTTTGTTGTCTTCTCCGAGTGATTCAACTCAGAGAATTGGCCTGATTATATGATTATAAGTAAGGACATGTAACCCTTTCATGGGACTAGAAGCCATTGCAAAGTTATTTGTATTGTATGTATGCAAATCAGCTTCAGTTTGAGGTAGTCTGGGAGAAGTTTGAGGGGATTCCCCTGCTTTATGTAATCATTGTTGCTTCTTAGCTTCCGCTATTCACGTAGCCAGGAGACATGGGCTTGACACTGCTGGTAGTTTCTCAAACTCAGTTTGAAAGCAAAGGTAATGTGCTCAGTGACCTACAGCAGTCCTGTAGCTTTCGCTAAATCCTCAGACGCTGGTGCAATGATATCTGGAATGAAGGAGGCCTGAAGGAGCAGTAAGGGAATAACGTTACAGACTTCACTTGCTGGCATACTTTGACAATGGTCAGCAGCTAGGAGGATCTGTGTGCTACCCCTCAGCTATAACTCTGGCCTACCCAGAGCCCTGATTTCTCAATTCTCAATCCACAGAGTGATGCATCTCATATGTGATGAGCACTGCCAGTTCAGTCTCCAGAGCGTGGGGCAGTTAAAAGGCCCCTGCACTCCAGACTGCAAGCACACAGATTTGGCTGCCCTCACCTCCCCATGTGGAGGTGAGGAACAACACTCATCTTACCATGTGCTCAGGTGTATCCAGTCCCACTAAAGATACTCATTGAAGTGACAGGCTGGACAGGTAGAAGCTTCAAGGCAAGTAGGAGAAACCCTCTATCTCTTAGCAGCCCACAGAGAGCTCTGTGCTGCTCAGGCCACACTGCTTCTGACATCCAGGTAAGCCTGCTCAGGGCTCAGATGACTATGGCTCCCTACCCAGTGTATCATGCTGTACACATTGTGGTATTATAATTCCAAACTGGGAGATTTATAATTCAGCAACTATCCAGATTCTGAGAAAGACACTTACTGAAAACCACCAAGCTAAGGGAAATACAACAGGTGAAGTAAGCACGGTGGCACTGAGGAGGAAGGAAATCTCCCTGCAGTGTGCTGATAAGAGTGTGCCTGACATATACTGTGTTCAACCTGCACAATCTGCAACTGGGAAAACACAGGCTAGCTGAAGGAAATTCAGCTCAGAGGCCCTAGGGACTGAATTAGTCTGTTAAAATGCTTTGTTGGTTTTATTTATCACTCGTTAATTAGGATTCTTGACCAACACACTGGAAAGATAGTAACTGTTAAATATTCAACGAGCTGACCTTTCAGTTACAATATTACAATTCTGAATAAAGTTCATGGAAAGTTTGTCCTTCCTAGGTACTCCAACAAAGCCAAAGGGAACTAGACTGAGCCAAAACCCCAAAAGAGTAAGAAAAAAGTAGGGCAGTACTGTGGAGACCTGCTTAAAAATCCAAGTCTTGCCACGGGCTCATTGAATGATCTCGGGCAAGTTGTTTCCTGCCCTGTGCTTCAATTTTTCTCATCTATAAAAAGCGTACAACAATGTTGACCTTCCTTGAAAATTGCTGAGATGAATGGCTAAAAAAGCAGTAATACATTATTAATTACTTATAATTATTTCTGAGGAAGAAAAAGCAAAACCAAGAAGTCGTCAATCTTTCAGGGTTTTCTCAATCCTCATAAAAAATAAAAAAGGACAACATAACGTGAATTTCACACAACAGAAACTTTTGGCAAGTTACCTTTAAGAAGAAATAGTGGGTACAGAATTAAAAGAAAGTTTAAAGTGAACAGACACTCAGGAAAACGCTCCAGATGGTGAAACGAGTTAGGCTGCAGAGCAGGCTCCCACAGGAAGCGGTGAAACCCCCATTGTTTGAGACATTTGAAATTGAATTCTTCAAAGTTCTGGTATATACAATACAAGGAATCATTCTACACTGTCTCAAAGTATAGTGGCACTGGGATGACCTGAGAGAACTACACCTTCCATTTCTCCAATTTTAAGAGGATTCTTGATGCTCTGACTATGGAGAGATGTAGATTCTTTTATCAATATAGTACCTGAGGAACATCTGCAGGGGAGTAACTACACTGTGTTTTTGCAGGAGATGGATTCACCAACCCTTAACAGATCTTTCACATTCCTAAATCCGATGTTGGAACTCTGTATGTTGAAGAGGGGAAAGAAAGCCCCTGCATTCTCTGAGAATTACAGTGTGTATCCTACTATTTATTTCCTTTATTACAATCTAAAGAGAAACTGGGTGGCTTGATTTTTACAAGCAGTGGTTTGCAGAAGAAATACCATGATTTTAATGGGAACCAAATGAGCAATCATTACATAAATGGCAGTATGAGACACAGAACTAATGCTGAAATGTTAAATGCTTGGGTCAAACTCATCAAAATGGGAACTGGCAGTAGTGTGCTGGAACACTGGGGTTTTCTCCACACTCAAGATGATACTGCAAATATTTCCCAGTGCTGTTAATGCTGGTTCAGCTCCTCTGGAGGTAGCTGTGGAGGGCATCTGACTGCTTTTGTTTTTACTGGCTTGAAATCTTAAGATCATCTCTAAAATCCAAATTCGGAGCTTTGAGCCAGTTTTATTGATAGAACTTGGTTAACTGGTTGGAGCAGGTAGGGCAAGAAAACCTTTTAAAAGAAGCTGGAATTAGAGTTCTAATACCTTCCTTTCCTCTTGGTCTCATACCTGCTGGTACACAAAAACATGACGTGAATTGATTCAGTTGGCACATGAGCACTAGTGATCCTGTTTCACTCTATTCACTTGGGCAGGACAGCCATGGAGTGCTCCTCATCCCCTCTCAGCTCTCTGGGCAGGAGAGCTGGTGCCAGGAGCAGCAGGACGTGCACCCCAGCGTGCCTCGCCTGCTGCCTCTGCCAAGGAGGGCTGGCACTGCCTGCATGCTGCCCCCGTTCCTGGCCAGAGATGCAGCAATTTCCTCAGGAATGAATCATGAACAAAAAAACAAACAACAGCTATTTAAGAAGGTTTCATCTCCCTCCGCAACTATCCTGACCAGTATCATATTCCTGACAGTTTATTCTTCAAGAATTTAGTCATCTAAGGTTTCAGTGACTCATGTGATGAACCTTCTGCCCATTTCCTGGAAAGAGTCTTGCATGGCCCTCTACACCTCCTGCCATTTTCCTTGAGGGCGTCAGTTCTCACTTCATTTTCATACAGTTCAGCTTTCCTTCAATTTTGGGGTGGGGGAGGAAGGCAAAAGTATTTTGAGTGCACCCAAATTTACAGTGTAACCAGAAAGCAGTGTGCTGAAAGAAACATTTGGAAAACAAAGATGGACCCAGAACTAGAGAATCTCTTGGGCTGAAATCTGGTTAGAAGAAGAGGACCTGCTCTATGAAGTGCTGTGTGGTCCCATATGGTAATGAATTTACCATGGCTGTACCCTGTAAAATGAAAATGAGAAAGATTTGAGGGCTCTCTCAGATTATTGCTTGGGTAGGTGTGACTCACCCTGGGCAAATGCCACTGATGACAAGCACCCTGACACAAAATATTGAATGAATTGTGCTGGATGGGAACCAAAGTAACCATTTTACATATTTGGGCCAATCTGAAAGAGACTTCTGTGCAGAAAACAACTGCTTCCTTTTCCTGATGAAAGTTGAAAAGCTGCTCACAAGCAGCTTGAAGGATACTTCAGCAAATTCTGATCTAAGTGGGGTTGTGCTATGCCTACAGCAGACAGCTGCCTGGACATCAGTGATGCCCAGACCATCTCTCCTAACCCATACAGAAGTGATACTGCTGCATGTTTATATTACAGTTAAAATGGGGAAGAGGGGTGGTTAGTGTTCTTGTTGAAATATTCAGAAGCATGGGAGAGTGTGAGCCCATCAACTTCATTTCCAAAGCATGAAACAGCTCAGCAGCAGTGCCTGTGCATTCTACAGATCGACTCCTTCTATGCCTAAGTTGCCAGAGCAAGCATCCTGACTTGCAGATGACATAGTTAAGGAATTTGTAGATCTGTCTGACAGTACCAACATGTCCAGTGTTCTTACAGGATGATTTCAGTGCTCAGTTATACCAGTACAACTGGCATGTATACCAATGTGTATGTATATGTATGTATATACATATTTATACATATATATATCTACATGTCAGTACGTATACACTGACATGCATCTGAAGTCTGTTCCCTCCAAAGGGATATGGTGCCTGGCCAAAGTTGGCCTGACATTCTTCTTTTTTTAAAAAAAGTAAACTTCTACAAGTCCTGATTCCAACAGAAATGTTTCCATGATTTATTTTAAGAATAGAACATTCCCCTGCAGTGCTTACCACAACCCAAACATTGCAGCACTGTGCAAGAGCATGAGAATCAGAGAGGAAACTTAAGAATCTATTTTCATTGCTTCAGAAGAGAAATAAAAAGAGTAAACAAGCAGAAAAAGCAGTGACAAATAAATTTTATTTTAGTGGTGGTTGTAGTGTTATCTGTAGTATAGCTAAGGAGAGTAGACTTGAAGCGAGCAGGCATTTCTAGTGATTTCTATAAGACATGACTAAGTGTGTGATGGGAACTTGTGAGAGCCATCTACACTGTAAGAAATATTTATTTTTCTTTGATTCACCCTTCCTGCTCCTCACACCTTGCCTTTCACATGTGAGAAACTGAGCAGCAGACTAGAAGCAATTGCCTCACTGTTTTCAAATCTAGAAAATAGTTTGAAGCTTGGGCAAGCTATGCAGAGAACAAATTCCTCATTGGTGGGAGAGCACTTAGATGCTTGGAAGTGATGGGAAAAGTCCTTCCTCTACGTATCTGGAGCCTTGTCTTCTACAGAAAGAGGCACCAGCCCTCAGTGCTACTGTTTGTTTCTTTGCTCAAATTTGCAAAACCCAGCAAGCATTAGAAGGAAAAAAAGGGGAAAGAACTAATGAGCAAGCACATAGTTTCCTGACATAACTACTGACTGCATGCACATGCATGCAGACACGCACACACAGCACACAGTGCCTCAGTCTGACAGATCTGTGTACTGAAGACAGAGACAAAAAGTGAGTGAAGCCTGCCCAAAAGGGACCATAAAGACTGATCTTGTGGCAGATTAGTGATTTCACCAGAAAGTTTTTGGAAGCGGTAAACAGGAAATGGTTAAGTAAAAGCAGGTGGAGCATGCTGATTGCAAGAACAATGCAGGAAATTGCTGAGCGTCTGAATGGATGCAAAAAAACTGCTCTTCTGCTCAGGCCTTGGCAGTCACTGTACACCCACTCCGCCTTCTCCTGGTCCTCCCTCTCTACCTTTATCTCCCCAAGCTACAAAGTCTCAAAGTCTGAAAACATCTTTTGTTTGAGTAATCTGCTCTCCTTGAATTTTGGAACCAGTTCAGGAGAGCTGGGAGGTTCTGCTTGGAAGGCAAGAAACAAGAGGGACTCACCTACTTCAACAAGAATGAGTCAGAAGTACCCAGCAGCACCCACTGCCTGCCAGGAGTTTCAGGTCTGAGGAGCCAGAACAGCATCTCTGGCTACTGCCCCAAGTGCTGAATTCCCAAGTGTATTTAGTAGAATAGTCAATCAGAGAAACATTACTCCTATGGCCCCTTCCATTCAAGGGGGCTCCCAAAGAGCTAGCCTGTAGGGATCAATCTCCATCTCCACTGGAACACAGTCCCTTCTGGGACAGAGCACTGCAGCTGTTTAATAGCTCACAGCAACAGCACACAAGCAGATGGAAAAGAAAGTGAAATGTGCAAGAGGCATTTTTTCCACTTTCTTTCTAACCTTTCCTCTCTCCTCCTTGTCCACAGACATTTGTGCCAATTCCAGACTACCCCAGATGTGTCACCAGTCTGCAGAGACTTGGCTCTGGAGATAGGGATCTGCTTGCCAATGTGCAGCCTTCCCAGTGCTTTCAGACCCAAGGGTCAAGTTCCTGCTGCCACACTCTCATCCCTGCCTGTGCTGCCAGGCATGCTCCAGGATGGAGGGCAGACATGCTGGTAAGGAACAATTGTGCTTTCTTCTAGGTGAGTATGGTGTTGATATAAAATTGCTTAACATAGACAAGACACTCTTGCCTTCAAAATATACTAAAAGTCACATTAATGCTTCAGAAAACTTTAAGAAAGAAGTACATAGATTAGTTTGAATAATTTTGACCTTGTCTAGATCTTAAGTATTGGATGGTAAAGCTCTGTTGGCAAACTCTCTTAGATATTTCTCCTCTTCTCCTACATATACATTAAAAGAAGTCTGTTTCTTCTTATATTCTGAGCAAAGAAAGCACAAATGGCAAATGGGCTTCTATGGAGTTACAACTGCACAAACAAAAAGTTTTTTCTGGCAGAGAAACCTTGCAAGGAAATCTTGCTCTTTTTTGACATTGTTATTTTGGCAAAACTTACCAGGTGTTACGGGGAGTTCAAACTTTTACTGCTTTTTCTGTGTCTTTTAGAACAGAGTGTTACTATATACAACCTAACACTTTTTAAGTTCAAACTCTTAAATCCTAGTCTAGACAGGGCCTTTGGGAGTAAGGTTTAAACTCACCCTGAGCAGTCTCCCATATCCCACACTTCTGCCCAGGCCATTGGGCCTGGCAGAATGTCCTGAGAACAGTTGTAATCAGAGACCAGCATTCCATACTGCTGCCCCCATGGGAGGAAGGAGGTGGCACTGCCAAGGAAAGGTTGGTATGACACCTTCTGCAAGTGCCACCTCTTTCCTTTATGCCACCTTTTGTCTAAGGTGCCATGGGACATAAGTGGACAGAGAGGATATGTGCTATCAGCTTTAGGTGGATGGCAGGCCAGCTTCAGGTAGTTAAACCTTGGCACTGACTTCCAGGAAAAAACAGTCTGTGATTCATATAAATCTAAGAAACTGAGAGAAAATAATTGGACTGAGCTGAACAAAAATAAACAGGTGCCTCTTTCCTTCTCCTTTCACAGTTTCAGCTTCCCTGCTGAAACTGCACCCTTATTCATTTTTTTTTGCACTTAAGTTGTTGAAAAAAACAGCAGGAATGAGGTTCCTGGTATAATTACAGTTTGCTGAGAAAATCTCAGCCTGCAGCAGTGATTCCTTTAGTGCTAGAGACAGATGTTGCTGAAGTCTAATCACAGTCTTCCCACTAACCAGACCCTGAGTCTAATCTGTCATCAGCTGAGAGGCCGCTGGCTCCCGCTGTGTGTGTGAACCCAAGCTGCTCGGTTCATTCCTCTCCCCTCATCCAGAGCCAGGCAGTGCCAGAAGGAGGGTATATTTCCATTCACTCCTTGCCCTCAGTCACAGTGATACCACAACTTCAATGTGCTGCTTATCTCTCCTCCATGCCTAGTATCAAAGCCTCGCTGGAAAGGGCTCAAGTGGTTGTTTTCAACTTACAGTGCGTAGTGACTGCAGTTCAAAAATACCATTTGAGATAAGTTGAAGGAGAGGCTTAATAAGAATGGCTTGTAGCTAATTCGTCCTTCCAAAATGTATGGTATTTTCTGCCTCCTAAGAGGACAAGGTCGCACTCAGTGATGGGTCACATAACCTCCATATATTCGTAACAGCAAGACCTGAAAGTGTATGAGTGCTGATGAGCACAGAAGTAGGAGGAAGAGAGCATAGTAGAACCGGGTACTTCGAAAAAAGTTAGGAAAGAGCATACATACAAGAGGGGATTGAACAAATCTCTCCTACGTGTTACATGCAGATGACATTGCCACTAAATGTTTTGTATCTGACATTCAAAGAGCATCGGGCCACAAAGAGCATCAGGCCACGTCTTTGGACTTCTCTGTCATGGTGAAAGAATCTCAAAAACCAACAGACCTCATCAGTTCAGAAGTGTCCCTGTGCAGGCAAAAGTCACCGTGGTACTGGATTAACATCTTTAGATTGGATTCTGGTCATGGAAGGAAACTGGCTAAAGAAGTCTATTTCAAAGGCACACCACTGCAGCATAAAGAACCAGTGAGAACCGGCAAAGTCTGTAAGCTGGTACCCACCTTTCAGCATCTGTACAGTTAACAAGTGCCCTGAAGTAGCAGGGGAGATGCTAGGTGGGGAGGCATAGACTAGACAGCTGTGTTTTGCTTAAGTGGCTCTTAAGCAAGGCATAAGGGAACTGAGTAGGTCATTATTTCTGGTCAGAAGCAAAAGCATATTAAACAAGCTGACTTTCTGAAGCAGCCCCTGGCCAACTCAATTTCTTCGTGTTTAGCTTTTTCTGAATCTGCACACGGTAGCTGGGCACACACTGTAATACTCACCACATCTCTGCAGTAAAGGTGTGCAGGGAAGCATCTCAGCCATTGACAGATTGAGGGAAACAAAGTGGAGCAAGATGTGTCACAGGAGGCGAAGAAGTGACTCATACAGGAAGGAAAACAAAGCAAAGATGAACATAGAGCATAAGAGAAGTAGCAGACTGTTGGATGTAAATCAGTTTTCTTGCACTCAGAAGGGTGGGTGTTATGGTGAGAGAAGCTGTACTTGACAGTAATGGAAGTCCAAGGAAGTTCGATTAAGATTAAATGGCAGTCACACGCCAACACAGCAAAGAGGCTTTAAGACTAAAATCAAAGACAGGAAGTGACTAAGTAGGTCAGAAGCTGTGGGTAATGAGCTGCATAGATTAAGTGGGACTTGGAGCAACTGAGTTAGCTCTGCTAAGTGATAAGACAATGTCACCAAGTTTAGCAAATCTGACTCTGAAATCACCTTCAAGGCCTTGATAGCAAATCAGAGATTGCTGAGTCCTAACTGTATCTACATCAGAGCAGATACTGTATGTGTTCTAACAAGAGATAGGTTTTACAGTCACTTTTTGACCCTGCCAAGCTTCCTGTAAATAGAGTGCTGTTTTGTCTAAACAGGATTTCTTCTTGAGGAGCCGGGAAAAATGAACTGACTAATAGAAACCGTGAGACCGAGAAGGGCTGCTACTGCAGGTTGAAAAGACAGATGCAATGGAGAAACTTCTTTCCACTCCTCAATTCAATAAGTCTTTGATTCGAGAGCTTTGTTCACATCCAGGGCAGCCGGAAGAGAACAGTCACCTTGTATTTTTGTACCTGATGAGAAAACTCCAGATTGTATGTGTGCATTGGGACAGTTCAATGTGTGTCTATTGCGACTTCAAAGAGGCTTTCAGTGCTCTTTGAGATGTAGGGTGTGAGGAAGGGTGAGAACTGCTAAAGCTAGCCCCATCCTCATTAAATCTTTGCCCTCTCCGGAGCAAGCATGCAAGTGGAGAGAATAGATGATATGCATGAGCAACTGAGCATCTGTGATCTCATGACCTTTGACTGTTGTATTATGGGAAATGTATTCTCTGGTTGCTATGCTTTTCTAATTCATTTGTATTTTCCTTCAGTGACTCCCTTGTACTTTCTTTGGTGCTCCTGTGTAACGGTTTCAAGGAACCACAGATATCTCCAAGTTAAGCATGCATACAATGGTTTTAATTAAATGTTTGTGGGTATCCCACAGTAAAGCAAGGGAAAGGGAAAGCAAACAGTTTTGTAATCACTTGTACCTATCCCTTCTGAGCCCTGGCTTGGGTGGAGGCATCTGCACCGTTGCCATTTAAGCCTGTTTCTAAGCCATTCTGAATGAAGGGCATCAGGTTCTGCTGCTCTGCATGCAAGCACTTCAAGCATTTCACTCATTAAAAAGCTACAGGTCACCTGTGAAAGGTACAGTGCTAAGATGTTTTAGAGTAGGCTAAAAGAAATAAAAAATAAACTAGGGGAGACATTTCTTCACTCCACTGACGAAAACTGAAGATTAAGATAAAAATATCCTTAACCATTTCTTAAAATACACTAAGATGCTATTGGAAGAGTAGCATAAAAGCAAAGATTTTGGTCTTCTTCAATATTCTGAAATTAATATTTTCTGTTCTCTGTGCCATTGGCACAATCTCACTCTTGATGCCACCCTCCAAATTAAATAATAATAATTATTATTATTATTACTGCTATTCTTTTAGATGGGAATCTTTGCTTCTTTTACAAGTAGTTAACTACATTTTCTTTCATGTATAGAAGAAAGCTGCAAAGAAATTTGTTTCCATTTCAGACATTTAAAATAAATATACATGAGGCAAATGAAATTTGGAAGGGGAACTTTCATCATGCAAAGATGGAGGAATAAGAGACAGGATACAAAGATTATTGGTTAGTTCTTCGAGTCAAATACAACACAGTTTTACAGCACATAAAGTGTTTAGAGGAAGAATCTTTCTTTTTCTTGTGTGATATGGAACAGTTAGCAGTATCTGCAAAGATAACTAAGAGGCCTAACACTAATGATTATTGCTAATATTTACTACTACTATAAAGTACTTGTCTTGAGTTTTTCAATGACTGACATCACTATTATTTCAGAGTTGATACAAACTAATTTAAAACCACTTGGGCAGAGCTGTACATATTTTATTGCAAATCCATCCATTACTTTTTAGTGGCTCCCAGAGACAATATACACCAGAAAATACAAGAATAATTGTAAGGCTAGAAAGAAAAAATAAAGGCCATTTTGATGGAGAATAAAGAACCCATATTTCTAACACAGACCTTGGCTATTTCCCCACACTGAGACCAGAGGCATTGCCAGTTTTTGCAGTCTGACATGCTGGATTTGGGCAGAAGTTGAGTAGAGCAGGGGCTGGCTTAGGTTTGCTGGAGCTTGAGCAGAAGTGACTTTTTAGGAGGGAACAAAAAGCATGGGTTGTTTCCCTCACGTAGCAAGGCACAAACAACAACAGGGTTATCTGAGAAGATTGAGAACTGCTGACATTAGAAACAGGAACTGGCATTTGCAAAGAAGAGTAGGAGTGGGATGAAAGCAGTCTTACAAAGCAAAGGAGGAAATGAGAAGGCCAGGGAAGATCTAAAATTGTGAGCAACTAACAAATGCTGACGAAGACTTCTTTCCTCAAGGGTATGATCCTGAGTACATTCAGGCCAACTTGAAGATTCCTACCAGGATTTTTGAGATACTCTTAGTGAACATTTGTAGTCTTTGTCCTTCTGTCAATCTGTAGTCTGTTTCCACTGCATCTTCAGAAAATGCCTCTCACAAATACACCTACTTTTCATGATGGCTGAGAGTAAAGAAGATTTATTCTGAGAGTTGTGTGAAGAAAGATCTACACTTCACCCTCCTTCATCTCTGCCACATCTGTCTGATGCCTGTATTCCAGGCAGTTTGGATGGCCAGTGACTGTAGCAAGCAGGGCAATGGTGCACAGAAGGCACACAGCCTGGCCTTTTTTGGGTTTCCTACTCTGATAATGGAGGGATTTGATTGTTGTTGTTTGGTATTCTGAATTATTTACTCAAGCTGCCCTGAGCCCTCTACTCCATGTAAAACAAGACCTGGCAGGTTTTCAGGTTTATAAGCTCCACAGCTCCATCAGCTTAATTTTTATTCATTGCCTTAGACTTTTCTGTATGACATTTATATTTTTTGCTTAGTACTGTTTATATCTCATCTGTCAGTCTTCACTGTTGCTTCTCTGTTTCCTACTATATTGCAGCTGCAAAACTCTTGCATCAAAACCCAAGTTACCCTTTTGTTTTCCATCCTATCAGCTAATCTATGGACTACTTCTGTCCCTCTCCTCTAGCAGTAAAAGCTTATTTACATCACCAAGGCTAAGGCCAGGAAAATAAATGCCTGATTTTCTCCCAGGGCTGAGTTTTTATGGACAGTAATTAGTTACTGTTTTCACCACACAGGTCCCGAAAATACCCACACTAATTAAGGCCCATAGGGATGTTGGTGCAGTAATCCTAGGCCTTGGGCAACCATAAGTACATTTAGTCTTCTCTGGTTCTTCAGGTTCCATTTCCCTTTAGAAAGTTGTATCTATGTTAATTCACCAAATACATGAAGACCTCGAAGTTAATGATCAAAGTTCAGTGCAATCCCTCTACTCTGTGACCTAAACAGCGCAGTTTACTGACAAATGCTCCCCCAAATTTTCTACTTTTGTATGATAAGGAGAGGGAATTGAAAGAGAAGAAAATAGTGATTAGTGACTTCCTTACAACTTCTTTTCATTAGCTTGTTCTAAAAGTAGTTTGGTTCCCCCCCCCCCAAAAAAATTCCTATCCCTGACAGAAAAGCAGTTGCAAATGATGTAGCAGAGCTATCTGTACACTGTGAATGCAGTGCTCACTCTACCTGTCACCCCATCAACACCCCAAACAGACTGAGAAAGAAGAAGACAGGTTGAAAAATGAGTATAAATACTCCACATGGAGCCAGCAAGACAGCAAAGTCGCAATGGTGGAAAGGAGAATGTCAAAAGTTAATCCCAGGTGTAACACCTCAGAGGTCAGATGCATGTTGTGAGAGGTGTTGCTCAGTTAATATTTATGTTTTGTTTTCCTTCTGTGAACTTTAAGGTAGGCCTTAGCCAGTGAAAGCTGAATTCACTGTAGATGCCTTGCACTACCTGTTGTTGTCTTTCCAAATTTCTTATTCAATAGCACATTTTTTCCCTTGTTTTCAAATGCTTGCTGGAGTCTTAAGACATTTTAAATCTAACAATAAAACACTTGCATTTTATTAAGACTTGAGACTCAAGTTCCACCTCCCTCAATTGTACTGAAGTGTTGCCATTAGTCAGGTTAACCCTTTCATAGTCAGTTTTGCTGTCAAAATGAAGTTACATACAGTCTACTACATATAGTCAAATTCCACACTCCTGTACTGTATTTGGAGGAAAACAAAACCAGCCCTGAGACAGACCCAAAAAGTTCCATCCTGTGCTGACTGGCAAAGGGTGCAGAACCACTAAACCACAGCTGCAGAGGCTATACCCTCCATAGAAGCACAACAGCCCTGGAATAACATGTCTGCTGGTAAAACTTACATGTTCTTACCGACCACTTCTGTTTCAAGACATTTTTGAGTTGTATCACAGAAACTTCATTCAACTAAATGGGAAAACTTAGTATTCTCCCCGTTCCTTCTCTTCTCTCATTTCCAGTGTCTTAAATGAGAAACAGAGCAGCACTATACAGTGATTTTTGTGCCTGTATGTCCAAGAACGTTATTATTCCGAAATTAAATTAGAAAAATGGCATCATGTGAAGTAATTGCCCAAATTCATGCAGCAGTTTAGTAGAAGGGCTGATAAATTCAACTGTCAATGTACTAAGCAACTGCATTGTTACCCAATTGATTTAGCTTTTTGACAAGCAATTATTTCTAAGTCCACACACATCACAGAAGCACTGCACTGCAAAGACCAACAACTGCTGGCTATTTTACCAAATATGATCAGTTCACTGAAGACAGGAGGGAGAGTAACTTAATGCAGCTAGACAGGGACCAAGGATCTGTGTACTATGAGTTCTGATTCCATTTCTGTTGCTATCTGTGTGTTTATGGGCATGTAACTTCAGTTCTTTATGACTCAGCTTCCCATCTATGCAAGAGGGAGAGTAATTCTTCACAGCCAGCAGATGAATCAAGAGGTCATAGACTCCTGAGATGATTCTGAGTCAGTCATTCATCTTAGGACTTCAGTGGCACACCTCTAAAGGGCTAATTGTACTAATATGCATCAGACCTGCATGGAGATAACAGGTACATCAGAGATTCAGAGGTTTGGAGATACTCAAATACCATGGCTACAGAGCCATACAAATTCCTACGATAACCAGGTAAGTAAATACCAAAGTATTAGTTGCTACCCTGTATATTTACCAGTATAATTAATTCAATTGGTGGTTATTATTTACACCATCTGATGTATTAGATACTGTTGTGATTGATACCAATACATCTCTACAACACTGCTATAGGAAATATTATCACACACCTTGGCTCTCAAAAAGGGAAAAGTACAAAGTTCATGCTGACCCTGTAAACAAATAATTTCCATTCATTCATATGTACCAGTATATGATTTCAAATCTGTGTAGGCATCAGTAATCATTGGAAATGGCCTTTATCATCCTGGCAGAGATAGTTTTAGGACACAAGCCTATTGCTATTGAATAGAATGTCATATGATGTGGGGATCCAGTAGACTGGCACACATAGCAGTGAAAGCCATGTGGTGTGAGAGCAGCAGACAGCCCCTGTGCCCTCATGCTCGCTCTGACCACAGACCAGGAGTGTACGCTTGTGTTCCCATAGAGGAGCACACCTTGCCTTGCCCGCTATTTGGGAAGACAAAGGCTGAGCATAATTTATAAAGGTGATCTAGACTGGAATTTTTCACATTTAAGTCATGACTCAGAAGATTCTTACTTTTCAATTCAGTGTAAACATGCATACACAATCATTCTGAATTGCTTTTAAACGTAGAGGAAAACAGCCTCTCAAAGATTCTCTTAAACCAAATTGGTGTAAATCTCACATTTGTTTGAGTTTACACCCTTTAAATAGCATTAGGAAGCTGTGATTTATGTTGCTGTGTAAATCACATCTGCTCATAAGCTGTGGTTTGAAAACATTGCACATCTGTGGTATCAAATGTATGCAAATTAGAGAATTATATGACATTACCAGTCACTTACATGCAAATATAAGCAATGCAAGCTTCATTTTTTGTATAGTATTTGAAGTCATGTTATTATGTAGCACAAACTACAATCATCTACTCTCTACTTAGACAGCACTCCAAACAGAAACTTGCAATCCCTTTGCAATCATTTTCACAGAGCCATATACTCAGGTACCCTATCAAGAATACAAGTTACAAACTGTTATGTGCCCTGAAGCATGCTTATGGCCCTTCTTTATAGGTGGCCTGGTCACCACACTCATTACTTTTGAGTAAATTAAGGGCAGGGTTTCATATTTTGGAGTTGTGCTTGTTGATAAAAGAATCAACAATATGGGAAAACAGAGGTTTTTCAGCTTTACTTTCATCATGTATTTGTGACTTCCTTTAGAAGTTAGTACCAGATTGATCACAGCCAGCACCTTCTAATCCATGATCTAGAGGCAGGGGTGGGGAGCTGGTACAATCAATCTCTTTCAACACTATGAAAGGAGTTGTCCCTATGTTGTATCTTTCTTCCTCCGAGTGTCTCAAAAGAGAGTGTCAGCAAGATTTTCCTCCTTCTATTTCATAGAATTGCTCATAGTTTCACCTCTTTTTACATAACTACTTTTAAAATCAAGTAATAGGCATGTTCTGCTTTAAATTACAAGTTTATTTCTTTTCAGTCTTGGCTGCGTTTTTCTTTACACAAATACTTCTACAAAACTTTCATCAGAGGACCTAACATCACTTATAAGCACCATTAATGAAGCCCAACAAAACAATTCTGCAAAAGCTGTTATCATCTTTACTTTTCATAATAAATTACAGATAAATGAATACATTACTCAATCAAGGTCATACCGTGAATCAATGACAGCAGCTGGAAATGTAGCCCAGGAACTTTGACACCCACACTCCTGCTGAAACAATATGCCCTGAAAACACCAGGACTGTCTCAGACCCACTGTGCCCTACCAACATTTCTCTCATATCACTGAAGCCTTTTCAGGCTATGAAAATTAAAGAAAAGGAAAAATAATGTAAATCAGTGTCTGATTCTACACTGCTTTCCCCTCTGAAACTAAAATACTTTTTCTTGGTTTATTTTTTTCTTGCAGTAGATATTGGCAGGCTGAAAGTTGAAATAAAATAGGAAAAAATAACAAGCATATTTTAAGTGATTACTCAACTGGGGTCCTTTGTGACAGGAAATGCAGCTGCGTGACTAATGGGCCTGACTTTCTCTTGGCTTCCTTCCCCCTTCAAAGATCGTTTATTGCCTCAGCCAATTTTTTTTTTTTTTTTAAATTGCTAGAAGCTAGAATTTTCCAGGAAAAAAAAAAAATCTTTGCAAGAGGCAAAGGCAGTAAATCTTAAAAAGATCAAGGGCTGCAGACCTCTCCCTCATCTACTCCTTTTAGCCTTCCAGGCTCTTGAGTCACGTCATATCTTCCCCTGCTCTGCTCCGAACATGTGTCTAGCAGATCTTTCTGCTTTGGTGAGGGGAGGGAGTATGAGAATCACATTTATAGCATTTAACCCTGGAATTCATAAAGAAAAGACTAATTCCATTAAGGAAACCAGGGGCCTCCTTAGCTTTTTGCATTTTGTCTTTTTTATTATTTTTCCTCTCTCTCTCCTTAGCAGTTGTGTGCCCATACTCCATAATGACATGGCTGTTAAGTGTGAGCTATTGAGATTTGGCACAGCATAGTCCCATTAGTAAGGGGCCATGGAGTTTTAAATGTTGTTTGCATTTGGCCTGCTTTGTAAGTCGGCTTTGCTGAACTTCCTAGGTAACAGCAGATAGGCCAGGACCCGAACCTCCCCTGAACTGGAAGAGGAACTGTGCATCCAAGCTTCATGGCAGGCCCTTAACCCTGTAATTCATTGCAAAGAAACCCTGAGTTCCCTCTCAGTATTGGATGGCGTTGGGCATATGGTTGGATAGAGTATCTATGGGAGCAGGGTCCTGTCATCCTTTGGAGGTGCATATCCTGAAGAGCAGTGGTGCTGAGCCTCGTGGTGGGGCACACTGGGCTAACTGAGCTGTCTGAGCTGTGAAGTGCTCCCATAGTCTCAATAAAGCAAACAGGGCATTTACTGGCCTGAGGGTGGGCACTGGAGCTGGAGCCCGTGTACTGGCAGCTGCAGTGTCAGCATCAGCCCTGCCACAGAGGGAAATGGTAAAACTTCAGACTAATAGTGGTGGGTTTATTCCTGCAAGGAGGTTAAAACCCAACCAGACAGGTAGACAATAGCCTCAAAAAACATGATATTACAAGAAGTGGGAGCCATTCTTTAGCCTTCTCTAAAGGCCCTTTTCTTTGGAAAGCTAGGGTATCAAGTCACTGAAGGAGAGTTTGAGGGCTGCTCTGTAATCTACAATGCTGGCATAGTTTCCTGTGCCTGTAGCAGAGGCTAAAAAAGGAGGTGAATATATTCATTGCCATAAACTGCATAGAGGAACCATCAGAATGGGTATGCTAAAAAAAGAGATGGAACCTTTGCTTATGAACAGACCTAAAAGAATTGAATACATGTGTACAGAGAGATCATTTTCCACTACCTACAAGAGGAAAAATCTCTGGGGAAGTGGCTGATGCCAAATATTTTCTTATGCTTCATGTGTCAGCAGGGTCTGGCAGAACCCCTTAAAAAACAGAGCATGCATTTTGTGAAAATTGAGAATCACAATTCTAGTGATTTGGATTGCTTCACCAAACTAGAGACATTTCTCCAAAAATGCAGCAGATGTTTGATGATGTACCAAGTTTTCAGCATTTACACAGATCAGATGATGTTAAGATCAGCAGAAAAAAATAACAGAGTAACATGGTAAAAGTCTTCATATCTGTCCGGAAAAAAACTTAAACTGGGTTAGACAGAAAAAAAGTTAATTTCTCACAACAGCTCTAAAATCCTGGACAAGCTACACAGCAAGGTTACAGAGGAGCTAGACTGGGTGCAGAAGTGGTGGTCACAAGGATTCATTGGAATGGGAGATGTGTGTGGAACCTGGCTGCATGACCTGAGAACACCAGGGCACTGCTGCAAAAATACTGGCAGTATACTTTGATTACAAAGTTTAACAATTCCAGACACTGAAACATAAAGGGGATTCAGCCCTGAGGTATCTTAAAACTACACGAGACAGAGCTGTCTCCAAAAAAGAACTAGCCTCACCCTCTTGCAGCTATATGGTCAAAACTGGAGATCACTAATTTCTATGCAATGAATGCTAACAGAAGCTGAGTGTCAGTGCATTCTGATACAAAGGAAGGATTTGGCACTTGTCCAAGAATGTAAAAAGTTTCCTGTCCTTTTTTTTGGTGTCTTTTATGAGAAGACTGTTTTAGAAAACTGACCATAACCCACTTACTGCAATTGCCAAAATGGCCTGGCAAAGCCCAATCTCCTCATGAATACATGGATTTATTTGCTTCAGTTATAAATTTATGATTTGCAGATTGGGAAGGATTTGGTGGGTTCAAACCTAATCCCTTGAGCATCTGATGAAAAAGCAATGATGCCAAGTACAGAGCTAGATTTTGTATGTGATGATTTGCTTAAAAATTTTTCCTTGTGATGGTGATAAGACCTAGTGGAAAGTATAAGAGCCTGTCACTCAGAATAATCTCAACCTTGTTGCTGACTTTGGGTGAAGTATGACTAGTGAATTCTGGCTAGGAAAAATTATATAACCTCTCTTGATTCTTATTTGTACTTCCCTGAGGTAATCTTACTATAAGGTAGCACAATTAAACAGGCGGCAGGGTTTATCAAGCTTATCACTACTACACATCCTGTACCTGCTAAGGTAAACAAGATCTGACAATATAGCAGGAATAAGTGTGAGATGTCTTCAGTAAAATAAGATTTAGCTCTACCACCCTAGTTCTATTATTCTTAATCAGTGAGATAGTAGGAAGTAGTGCCAAAACAAATTCGTTACTAATCAAAAGAAAGTGTGGAATTAGGCTGTGATCTGATTTTAGGTCTATTATATCAATGTATCAAGGTGGAACATATGAAGTCAGTCAACCACTGACATTTTGCTTGACAAAAAAAACCCAAAACAAAAATGGAAACTATTTTCATTCTTGCAGTCTTTCAATTCCCTGACATCTTCAAAGGTGTAATCAAAATCATGGGGGTCTTGAAGAAGAGTAAAAAAATAGCCAAGGCACAAAAAACTTAGAATAACATAACTTCCTGCCTCCCTGACAACTGTAGCTGTGATATTCCAGTTCCACTGATGTAAGAACCACTGCCCAGTCCTCAGGATTAACTGAGCACAGTTTACGTGATGTTCGTTGTAACTACTTGCAATTGCATATCAGCACAACTTGTCTGAATTTTGTCTTGGAAAACTCAGTGACTTTGGACTTCTGATACTAACAACTGCCCTTTCCAGTCTGAGAATCTGACTGAGGTGCTACAGAGCTCTCATTTTATTATGAACAGCTGGATGAGACCAGATGTATAATAAAGCAAATCCTTCATAGCCAGCCTAAGCACTGGATGTGCAATGATGACAACTGCATTTCAGCCCAGAGATTGCTGCATTTGAGCCATGGGGAAGTAATTTATAAACAAACTTCTCAAGCACTTTGAGATGAAAACACTACACAGAATCAATTTAATTCACTCTACTTCTGTGACAAACTCATGTTATTCATGTTATTGTTTTCCTGGTTTTGCTATGCCAATCACGTTGCAATTCCAAATGTCATCACTCTGTGCCAGAACAGCAGACTGACACGTTCAAAAAAACTTGCAGAATAAAAAAACTTGTGATGGAAATTGCTCCCATGTGTGCAGCCTGCTCATGCTCAGAAAGTGTTCATGTTCCATTTCTCTCTGTCTGGTTAACAGTGGCATGAGCATGGTTTTGAATTCTGGGTGTACTTCACCCATTAGTAGCCTGTCCTAGGCACTGTGTTCTGTAGCATGACAGTTGCTTTGCATTCAGGCTCCCGGCTGGCTTCATTTTCTGCTCTGATGCTCTCTTGACTCTGGAAAATCTCACCTCATCAGCAGAAACAACCAAACTATATATCAACAGTTTCAAATTTTGGGACAAGTTGAAGATTTTCTTTCCCCTTTTGTTGAATCCTGCAAAAACTACTGAAAGGAGTGTGTTACCTAGGAGATCAAAAGGACTGGACTGTCTTTGACCTGGGGAGTATTACTGAAACTAGATGTCAGATGAGGTCTAAATTTGGTGTCTGCTGACTGTAGGATGTAGCTTCACCCAAAATGTAACTGCTGTTACACGCCAGCCGCATGGCCTCTTGTGCCTTTGTTTCTTCACCTGTAACATGCAGGCAGAAGCACTCAGCCATGCAACAAGGAGTATTTAGAGCTCCTGAAGACTTTGGAGATTCTTAGATAAACAGTGCCGTATGAACAGAAACCAGGTGATACTGTATCTTTCTCTTGGTGACGTACCCCTGCTGTTGGTATTGTGCTCTCACATTCCTGAGTTAAGCTTGCTCGAGGGACTTGATTGCACTTGGGCTTAAAATCTTTGTTTCGTTTCTCAGAGAGAATCCTGGAGTACACGGTAAAGCACAGCAAATCTCTCATGTCCAGAAACTTCACTCTCAAGGCCCCTGCTAACCACTTCCACCTGCCCTTCCCCACCTTCTTTAATATACTCAGCCAAGGATGGTGAGAACAATTTAATATATGCATGTTTTGCACACCCTGCAACCCTGAGCATTTTGAAGGTCAGACAGAGCATTCTCTGCCACAGCAAATGATTTTGTGTAGATGAGAAGCTTTGCTTTATAGAAAAAAACTGTTACTATATGCCCATGTGTTTGCAGATTTATAAGAAAAAGCAGAATTTCTGAGCTCTTGATAGTGAGTCCCAAGCCTGAATACACATTTTGCTTCAGGAACTGAGCTCTATGTCTACGTGCTTTCAAGAGGCCTTGTGAGTATAATATCATCTTTGTTTCCCCATCTCTAAAACTGGGATTATAATACTCTCCCATAACAGCGGGGTTTAGAAATGGTCATTTCAGAACAAGAAGTTTTAACAAATGTTAAATATCAGTTGTTTTGATCCTATTCCATTAGAAAGAAGCCCTACAATTCTTGCATCCTCTACTGTTAAAAATATCATCTTCTCTTGCAGCCTTTATACTATCTAATTGAATTGTACAGGGTAGTTGCATGAGCCAACCTCTTCTATATAACTCCTTTTTGTTGTTACAGAGTAGAGGAAGATGAACATTTAGACAGCAAGGAACTATTTTGTGAGTAAAAGTGAGGGACATGCTGACAAAAGGTTTCCATAAATAACTCCTTCCCCTGTGTGCTCTCAGAGCAGCTTTGTCTGTGATAGCTCCTAGTGTGTCTAGGACAAAACAACTCAAAATCAAAAAGTATCAGCAGGTGTGAAAAGCACACCCACACAAGTGTCAGGTCCTCAAGCATAATCCGTGTAGCTGTTGAATTTCCCACTCTGCAGCAATGATTCAACTTGGCGATGGCATTGTAAATGGATCAGAAGAATGACAATAATACCAAGATCTATAACAGCAGCTCATTAATGATGACATTAATGAGCATTTGCATTAAAATTGCATGTTTCAGGTCTAGTTGGTGGTTTTCCATAAGGATCTCTGTGCTAAAGCATCTCCTACACAGGGCACAGAACTTGAGGTTAGAGGATGGGGATATTTTTTATGGAGTGGGGACTCACAATGAGGGCAATGTATGTCAGGCAGTGGTCTGTGTCCAGGAGCTGAGGGCAGCTGGGGAGCCCCCCTGGCTGCTGTAGCAAGAACTGGGGTCTGAGCTTGGCTGGAGGCATGGGCTTGTCACGCCAGCTCTGTCCTTCATTTGTCCCCTTGAAAGTCACACTCGGCCCACACATTACGGCTACTCAGAGAGACAGCGGTTCCCTTCAACACACATGCTCACACATAGCTAATGGAACTGGAATTATTGCAGCAGTTTGGAAAAGGGAAAATATATAATGCCAGGCTGGATAAAACATTAAGACACTGTTGGCTTGATGTGGGCAGAACTCCTGCCAGATGAAGCATTTGCACCTGGAAATCCATGAGGCAGAAGACTGGTGCTGGAGCATTTGTGTTGCCATCAGCAAGGCAGCAGCTCACTCACACATACTCAGACTCCCAAGAGGCTGGGGCTCAGGGCTCCTCAAGGAGGTCAGTTTTTTATATAGTAAAGCAAACAGTTGAGCTAATCAAGAACTTTTTTTTTCTTTTATTTTCTGAGGCTCTTGGCATCCAGCCCTGTTACTTGCAATCTTTAATTTGTACTGTGGCTTCCTCTTCCCTGCTGCCTTCTCACTCAGTCCAATTTTCCCACACACTTATTTCCTAAGTCTACCTCTACAGAGGTCTTCATTTAGTTTGGACCCAAATTTATCTCAATCCTACATAAAGCTGATGTTACCTCATCATTTATTCCTGAAAATGACTGTCATCAGAAATTCATAAGCCTGAGAAGTTTATGAAAAAAAACCAAAGCCATTTTCTGTGTTGTTACTTATAAAGTAACTTTATTCATACACATTTATAGAAATGGATTGTGGAACAATTTAGACCATCTTTTTGGTTATACAGCTGCCTGAGTCTTAAAATTGGAGTTTTTAAAGGATCTGTGTACGTCCAGGGTAGGGGTGGGCTGAAATTTACACACACTACTCCCAAACTGACCATGAAAAAGCCTCTTATCATAGAGCTTCCACTATAAGGGAGCAGATTCTGATGAAACAAAGTCACATTTTGGCAGATTCCCCCTCCCACTTCCATGATGCAATGAAAAGAATCAAAGAGATAAAGGCATTTTTTCTGTTTAGCACAGCAACAAGGTCCAGAACATGCTGTGTCATTTGTGTAGAGAAACTGATGAAGGTGGCATCAGTGCAAATAAACATCTCAAGTAAAACCATAGCAAAATCCCAGTAAAAATATACAGCCATCTGCATATTGTCAACATGGCAGAGGCTGGCTTGCTCAACAGCTGATGAGAGATGTAGAAGCATGAGTGAGAAGTAGCCCACCTGATCACTAGGTTCTGCCTCATGAAATCACCTTTAAGTGGTCTTTTCTGAAAAGCTGTACAGAACCCAAAGCATTCCTTCAGTCTGCACACACACTAGGAGCTGCAAAAGAGCACCATGTTGTAACAAATGCACAGCCTCCACCACACATGCAGATCCACCTGATCTCATATCATTTGAGGTAAATACTTCTCCTTCCCTGTGGTCATTTTCAAACCCATCTCTAGAGAACTCTTCTGCCTCTGAATGGAGCCCAAGTTGGCAGGACAGTACTTTCCAAATTGTGATGCAAGCTGCTAACAGCTAACAAAGCCTGATGCACATTCCCCATATTTTCACTGTAACTGTTCCTCACAGCCACTTCCATGTGAGCACAGAAGGGTTTTTAATGAATTGCAGTGAAGAAGGGCTAAAAGCACTGCGAGACACTGAGCTAGCAGGCAGTGGATGGGCTGTGTGCCCATCTTTTGCAAGGCAGCGGATCACAGCCCAGGGCCAGCAGACAGGACACAACGTTACTCATTGCCATCCCTCACGAAGTAGTCCCCTAGGCTGAACAGAGCCACACATTAGAAAGCAGATGCTGCCAAGTTGTGCACTGTGCACAGCCCGTGAGGTAGTTTGTCCAATGCTTCTCATTAATTTCAGAATCCACTACTGAAGAAAGCACAGCTCTTTATAAGGTGGGACACGCTTTAAAAGAACAGATGGTGTAGATTCAACTTGCATAAAGCTGCACAGCTCTAGTAAATATCAAGGGGTGTTGCTGATTTATACCAGCTGAGAAGTTGGCCAATATCCTTTTGAAACCATCAACTCTCCCATTGGTAATTGCCAGTAGAAACGCTGGGAAATACAAGAAGAAATGAAAAATGGAGCACATTTATGTGAAAAACCTTCAATGCAAAACAAATGTCTGCTCACTGCACAAAAGCTGAAATATTACAGTTGTTATTGGAACTGTGCTACAATAAAACAAGCTGGATGAGTCAACCAGCAGTGCATCTAATCTCCACTGGCTGCCTTTCCGCTCCCCAAGCTCCCCATCTATTTTTATCTCTGCTTTCTTCAATATGATTTTTGGTTTACAAGCAATAAATCTACAGCTCTTGGGTCCCCTGTGTGCAGTCTTTTTGGCAGGCCACTCAGCATTTAGGATTTTACCCAGACCATTTCAGTTCTAAGACCACAGAACATGGAGGCTATGATTCAGACTCAAGAGACACTGTGGCCCAGAGAGCACAGCAGAGGCATGGGGCATCACAGTTTTCTGCTCTGAAGGAAGTAGGCACCACGCAGGGCCATCTGAGAAGCTTTGGGATGGACTTGCTTCCAGACTTGAAAAAACACACAGGCTGGGGCAGTGCTTTATCCAAGCTCCATGATGCAGTATAGGGCACATACAGAGCACGTGATGTGCTCAGTGCAACAGCCAGGGGAAGGGCTAACACTAAAATGGCACTGGTGATCAGTGTTTGCTGCTGTGCCAATACAAAGAAAATGCCATTCCCTCTTTTTCCGTGGGTGGGTGAAATTTTTAGTGAAGCCATTTGCACCTGGTCTACCTTCAGACCCTATATATTACCCATTACAGTTGAGAAAAAGATAACCCTGATTTCAGAATCATTGGACAGGTGATGGGAACTGTGTTCATGAAGTGAGACTGCTGTTTTTGTTGGCTGGGTGTGGTAGCCCTTTACTGAGAGAAGTGTGGGTGAAATTTTGGAATCACAATACTCCTGCTTCATTTTTCTCTGGAAAAAAACCACATTATGATCCTAGAAACAGAGCCATTATTTTTCTAATTTTTCTCTGTTCTCTTTAATGGTTTCATTACAAAGACATACGGCTAGTCACCTTGAGCTCATACATGCTGGGAAACATCTGTTAATTGAATATTAAGATAGTCAGAGTGTTATAATGGATAGAAACTACTGTGATATGATGCTAGCCCACAGCCTTCCCTTTCATTCCAAGAGTACGTGCTTCAGGGAGCAAGGGAGAAGAGTATATGAATTTAATTTCAGACATTCACATTTTAGGTGGCCCCGAGGGACATACCCATTTCCTATATAAGGTTTGGTCTGTTTGCAATTAAGTTCTCTTCTTTGCATATTTCCGGATAGATTAAAAATAGCAATATCAGCTTATTCTTGGACTTCTGGAGATAAACAAAGCCATTGCTTCCAGGGCTTTTAAAGCACTGATCAGAGTCATAGATCTTGAAGGCAGAATTTGTCTGTGAATTTTTTATGCTGGATAAACTAGCATTTCCAAATGTAAGAGAAAAGGTAGGAGCACACTTCTAGAACTGGAGACCTTTTAAAGCAACTTAACTTTTGCAGCCTTCATTTTTAAACAAAGCTTAAGGTTGACCAAAAGTTGAGTTGAACACTCTTTATACAGAAAGCTCAAGACCAGTTTAAACCTCTCCCACCATTCTCACAACCAATGGATCAATTCCAAAGCTGAGAGGCTTGCTGAGCTCCGATTACAGTTTTCCTCTTATTCTTTTTCTGTTGGGATTACCATCATCAATTCATTTAAACCAAAATGTAAAGCTGTTTTTTGTGATGCAGTCATCCATTCTCAAGGACCTTTACAGAAACAACTCATTTATAATAGTGCCTAAATTGCTATCAGATGGGATTGATTCCCATACCTCCCTAAGAGCCTGAGGTTGGACACATGATAGTGATCTGCAACTGATGATTTCTTCCCTGCTGTTTAGGTCTCTCATTTGCAGAAATTACCTGGAACAGGGGCCATTTTCCAAAGAAGTGCCTGACCACCATGTTGTGAATTTAAGTCTCCTGGTAGTGTTTTTGTGTTTTCGTTTATCTTTTGCAGACTGCTTAGAAGTCAGTGGACCCTGATGGAACCATGGACAATGGGATTAAAATCACAGATATAGTGGTTTTAACCAGTTATTCACAGTCTCCTGTGCTGACAACAGAACAAGGATTCAACCAAATACAATTAAAATTATTTGTTAGCTTTCCTAAAATCCAGAAAACACTTAGCACTACATTCAACTCAGTAGTGGAAATAACTACCACTTTCTAGGAATTATGTTCATTTCTGCTCAATTTTAGTTTTACTAGCAGACTGAATTAAAGACTCAGATCAGCATCGAACTCTTAATCTTGAAAATTCAATCATGGCATACATGCACCTCATAATTATAATCTCTAATTCTGGTTGTGTTTGAGCTTCCTTATCCAAATAGTCTGATTACTTCCCTACAATCAAGTCTTTAGCAACTTTTAGTGCCTCTTACACTGAGAATAGACAAGGGTAAAAAACAGTGAGAAAGACTGTGATTCTGCAACAGTATAATCTGACCTAAACTGTAGCTGCATCAATTCTGCCTCCTATAGCCCCTGATCACAGTCCTTCATCTCCTTTCTTGTAGTCCACTGGTGCTCATCCAGCCTTGCAAGAAATTGGTCCAGGGGATGGCAAAAACTTTTTTGCGGTGTTAACTTTCATCCAGTTTAGCTCCCTGAACTATGCTATTCCAGGGTCAGATACAAACCACTGTTTGTATTGAGGAAACACTGGAGCGTGGCTGGGCAATAGCAGCCCTGATTTAGGTTAGCTGGAATGGATGTGGAATTGTACTTTAACTACTCTGTGGGCGGTGTTGTTAAAAACATATGGGGCGACTTACAAAAAGCTGCTTGCAGCAGTTCTTTAAAGAATCGATTTCCAAAGAAGAACTTCCAGACCAGTAATCAGTACAAGTCATTGTGAAATTCACGGGATATTTTTAGAACATCAGGACAGGGTCTGACTGATGAAAGACTTGACAGTCTGACAGGGTAAATTGCATGGAGATTCTGGCAGATATTTAGGCCTAGAAACAAGGACTAGGCACCAGTAGATTCAGGAGAGTGTGTGGAATGCATACCAGCTTGATACAGCACAAGGACTGGAAGAACAAGTATACTGCAACCTGGGACCAGGGCACATGAGCAGCAAAGCTGAGACTCCCAGATTGTAAGAGCAAGACTAGCTAAGTCTGAGATGAATGGGTAGAACTACATTGTGGATGCTGCACAGAGCCTGTCCACACAATGCCTGGCTCTTACATGCCCTCTAGGCCCTCATTTTCCAAGTGCTGCATTGCCCCAACATAAACGAAGAATGATGTTGAAACTGATGATTCAGGAGGGAGAAAAGACTACAGCACCACAATAGTCATGTGAACAAGGAATACATTTACTGTTGAGTAGTACATACTTTGGAAAAATCCACATGGCCATTAGTAGAGGGGAGGAAATAGACACAGTTAAGCAAGATACTAATGAAGTGGCCCACACCACCAGGCTGCACTATGTTCCTCTGCTGTGCAGTGGCATGGGGAAGACTGGTGGTCCATTCCATGACTCCTGTGATGGCAGAAGGATTCTTCCCTACCACACTTGATTCCCAGAGCTCTACAAGGATCAGTATTCAATACCATAATCTTTACAGACACAAGCAGCCTTAAAGAAGTCAATAGGACTATTCAAGTAGGACTCATTATAGAGCTCATGTTGCAAAATGAGCCCCTTATTTTGGTACAGAGAAGCACAGTAACAAGTCCTCTTGTTCTAGCAACATGAACATTATTCCTGAGGACCTAATAAAGGTTCTGCTGTGTGACAGGAGTCACAAACAGACCTTACAAAATAATACGGACTTTTGTAAAAGCAGGACAAAATGTGTTAAGTTTTTTTAAAAATATTTTTCAAAATGAAAGTGCTCTTGATCCATTTTGGCTCCCAGCAATGTTAAGGACATGAAGATCTTTCTGGTATCATGGCCTGTGAAGAGTCAACTCTCTGAGCTCCTAAATGTGCTCCTGCATATTTTCCAGGACATTTGCTGAAAAAAGAAATCCCAAACAACAGAATAACCTTCTGTCCATCAAGGAAGATTTCACAACAATTACAGTACCAGGCACAGAGAACTCTGCCTGTCTGGCCCACAGCCACACCGCGGGCGGCAAACTTTCTAGCTCTCACAAACTAATTAGGCTCAGGTCAGGTATGTGGCTGAGAGAACTCCAGGGAGAGTGGAGGGTGAAGCAGGAAGCAGTGCTGATGATTCAACCAGGGATCATCTTGAAAACAATTTAAAAGTTGTTTTCTTAGAAGTAAGTTTTGTATGTGAAAGGAAAGGGATCTTATTTCTAAGAGTGCAGAAATGGAAAACTTTCTGGTACAAAAATGAAAGTGAGGACTCTGTTTAGTAAGTAAAGAAGCAATGAATTCATTAGTCAAAAAGTTTATGGTGACAGTTTATGGTGTCAAACAGCGGAGTGGGACAGATGACAAGAAGGCAAAACCACTTTCAGTTGCTATTATCAGCTCTCAAGACAATCTTTCCTTCTAGTAAGAAACTAGAGCTTCAAGGGAAATAATTTTGAAATTCCAGCAAAGCTTTCTCCACACATAAAGACAGCACAGGAGTGACTCCAATGTCTGCACATGCAATCAGAGGAATGAAAAAGATTCACTGCTGGGTTTTGTATTAGATACTGCAAACCTTTAGTCGTAGACATAACCTAGGGCTATGCAGGGCTGCTTTGTGCCATTCTATACTGTGAGGAGTGGCTGACATTTAACACCTTTCTCCCAAAGCCAAAAAGCTACAAACTAAGGTTCACAGCAGCTACAAGCAATTTGAGTACTGTTCCATCCAAACACTGTATCTGGCTCCTCAAAAAGGCTGCTGCCAAGTTAAAGTAGTGCAACGCCAAAATACTCTCATATTCTCTATTTCTTAACATCTTCAAATCACAGTTTTGTGGGAATTCCCTAGGTCAAGTATAGGGCATTATGCTTAAGGCAGAGTGACCAAAGAACCTGTGGTCAGTTTTATACAGGTTATCCTTGGTTCTGTAGCAGGTCTTTTTAATAATGTAATTCTACCATCAGTAGATGCAAAAAATGTCCAGGTGAACAACCTTCTATCTGGATAGTGCTCATCAGCTTTCAGGTCCAGTTTTTAGTTGCCTGTGCCTGTTTGCTATGTGGCACGTAGCTGTAATGACTGATGAAAGCAACAACAGAAGCAACATGGCGGAGCTGTGGTGGTGAGAGATGGATGTGAACTTCAGAGGATCAGGTATGTCTCATTCCACCCGTGGATCTTCTACATACGTCCGTGTAAGAATAGAGGGTCTCCTACTGTGTTTGCATTGAGCATCAGAGAAACCCTTTTCATTGGGTGAGTAACACAGTGCTGGAATGGGCTACTCAGGGAGGTTGTGCAATCCCCATCTTTGCATGTTTTCATGACTCGGCTAGACAAAATCACAGCTGACCTGTTAAGTGCTGGCAACAGTTCTGCTTTTCTCAGGATGTTGGAATAGAGACCTCCAGAGGTTCCTCCTTAACCCACATTTCTATGATGCTATGTCTCTTGGATCCCAGAGTTGAGCTGACAAACCATGTTTTGGAAGGACCTTGTAGAGTGAGAGGCCATGGCTGGTAACATCTACCAAGCTGGAATGATTGGAATGGTTTATGTGGAGCAAACTAAGTGTCTGAGTGGAGGCTTCCCACACCTACATGTAAAGCCTCCTTTTGAACAGTGACTGAATGGCAGAGATATTGTGCAATTCTGCTTATGAGGTGGCAGTAATTACGGAACAGGGATGCTGCTCAATTTCCTCATGCAACCAAGGCTTCAGCCAAGAAAAGGTGTTAGCCTCCTGCAGTGCTCTTGTGTCACTCTTTTCTAGCAGTGGTGAGAGGGCAATTGTGCTAGTGTTTGTTCACTGGCATGCTGAGGTGTTGCTCAAAGAGGGTAGGTTTATGGCTAAGTTACAGGCTGGCATGTAACTCAATGTTTTGTTTCCTGCTTTCAAGACAATTACATTTAGCTGCTTCCCACACTAAAGGGACCAGAAGAGTCTGCACTCTTCCGCTACACAGGGAGACAGATCCCAGACTGGACTGGCTGCAGGAACACACTAGAGACATGGAAAAGCTGATAATTCAGTGGGGACACTTCTATACAGGCTGACAGACATAGTAGAAATATGCACAGAACAGACAAAATCATTTCCACAAAAACACCATTTGCACAGTTCTGCCACAATTCATTCATCCATAGCCCTTTGCTGGTTTGTTCCTGGCACACGCATTTCTCCCCCCCAGTTCAGAACAGCTCGCCCATTGCTACAAAACCCTTATCTCAGCCATTCCTTTAATCCCTCTCACAACCTCAGTATATTCCCAGTATATTCTGTGCTTTTAGCACAGAGATGTCTAGCAGAGATGATGGAACTCAAGAAGTGCAGGTACTAGCTGGACATAGGGAGAGCCAGGAGAATGCTGGCCCCAGGTGAGAACTTCTCCATTAGCAAACACAAGTTGAGATGTCTCTGAACAAATCATATTCTCTAAAAACTGCCAGGAGAACAGCTCAACTCACAGTGAACAAATGGAGCTTGATCTAAGAATCACAGCATATCACCTTGAGCTACCAATGTGCTAAAGAAATTCTTTTCCTTGAAAAAAGCCCTAACCACAGTTTACGTCACTGATGTGGACTTTCAAATGACTACAAATAACATTTCAGAGATTATTTTCTCTTGTATATTAGCTTGAACAAATATTGAGCAGCTGAGAAAGAGTCTGAATCTTAACACGAGACCTTACATAGGCACAGAAAAATATTTAAAGAATGAGATAATTTTGAAAAATGCTGTGATGTTTTTAACAGGGGCTGTTTCTCAGGAACTTTGGCAGATACAACCCTAACACCAGGACTACTAGTGCTTTCTGGGACCTCCATGAAACATGAACAAACTTCATCACTCTTTAAGCTGACAGGATGCTTAAGAGTATTTAGAGCAGTAGATCTTGGGATCTGCTATACACAATAATTATATTTATCTCCAATAAGTCTGATACTCATATATATATTAAGTTTTCTCATATTAAGTTTTCTCAGTTTTCTCCATAGAAAAGCCTAAATATATTTAGGAGCTTTAAACAATGAAACTATGATGCCAGTTAAATCACAGCCACACAAAACAGCAGGATGTATGCTCAAAAGGCCTCTTCATGCCAAGTCAATAGAGAGTAAAAGCTTCTCACACCCTACAAATACAAATAAAGATCTTTACTTCCTAATAATGACATAGGGATGAACTCTGTTCACTCTTGCATATATATGTGTAAGAAACCTTCTCTCCATACAGCTCCTATGCAAGGGACTAGCTTCAGCTACAGTCTTTTGCATCCTTGTTCTGCTTCCTCCAAAATTGTCCATTTCATATTAATGCCTGCCTGCCAAATCACATTAATTCCATAGTTGTATCCCTGTCATAAGCCATTAGTTCCACAGTCTTACTACACATAATACATACATTCCACATTCTTTTCCTTAATATGCAAATCTTTCCAACCATGGTCTCCTTTGTTTTGGTGCCTCTCAACCCACCAGAATATGCAGGAGGGCTCACAAACTGATCCTCTGGGATAGACTCAAACACAACCAGTATGTTCTTTGTAATTCATATGCAACAACAGGAGAGGTTTTGAGGTTCCCTCCCGAGCCTTCAATTGCTTAAGTATTGCCCAGATTCCAGATGCCTTTCATCTGCACCAGGTGGTTTACACTGGTCATTATGAATTTCCTTTCAAGGCTGCTAAGAGCTAAATGTGTTTACAGTAAGAAACTTTTCCAATGGCTCAAAGTAGTATTTTGAGTCAACAGAGAGGCTTAGGTGAACAGTCACATTACTGTCACCATCTCCTGCTGTCCGAATCTCATCAGGACCTTACAGGACTCATGGCTATGCATTGCATTCAATCAGTTAGAAATATCTGTTTTAGGAAGAATATCTCCTTGTTTTCATATAAGTTGCCAGTCCTAACAGTTCTTGACTTTATTTTGTCCAAATTGATTCCCTTCAAAATCTGCAGCAGGAACCTACTGAACAGTCATCTGAACATTTTAATTGGTCAAAAATATGGCAGAATAGACAAAGTGACATTGTGCCGCCAAAAAAATCAGGATGTTTCACTTGCTTCAGCAAATTCTCTTACATGATAAGGTTGTGGTACCCAAGACCTATACTCTGTTTCATTGACAGCTGTAGTCAATAGACACTTGGAGCTGGCAAAGTTCATGATAAAACTCTGAAGTTCTGGACACTACTAACAGTACAATTTAAGCCCTGGGGTGTGAAGCCAGATTTTGCCATTCATTGGGTATAATGTACAACACAATTCTTCCCACAATTTTTCCTATTCTCCCAATTGCAATGGCTGGCACCATCTCTCTCTCTGAGCAGGGAGATGGCTGAGGAACAGCTGAGAACTTTGTCTTACCAGTCAGATTTATTACTATTCTTAATTTGCACACATGCTATGGTGACGTGCGCATTACATGTGCTTAGACTGCATGGCTGAATGCTCATGTTATATCAAGCTGTGGATGATTTTACAGCTGGCTCTGCTCCTTGAGCACTGGGAGCAGCTCTTGTGCATTTCTGAAAGGCAAACTACAGCCAAGTGGCTGGAGCTGTAATTCTCCAGCCTGATCTCTCCCATCCCAACTACCGTGACTCCCTCGTGCCCCGACATTCTTTGCTGCTTTGTTTATGCTGTAGAAAACATCTGTGAGGGTGTACGGCCAAGGTGAAAGATTTTGGCAAACAGTCATTTTTCATAGCTCAGCTTAAAGGAAAAATATGAAGACTGCCCCTCCTTCTCAGAGAAGAGGAAGGGTGGGGTTGAAAAATGAGATTTGACTGCAGCCAGGCCAAATAGCAGACTTGCTGTCCCACTAGCCCCTTTAAAGGAAAAGGGAATTGTTTTTTCAGTAGAATGAACTTTGCTGCAGAAGAGGAAAGGTTTAACTGAAATAAACGGGATTAACTTTTAGAGGAATCATTTAGATAAATGTATCAGGAAAATCTTCAAGATGTTGGGATGTGTTAGGCTAAGCATAATATTTCCAGAAAAAGCATAAATCATGCTGCAGAGGTCGTTTAAAACCAGGCTGACATAACAATAAAAATCTGTAATAGATCCCACACTACTAGGAGATGGACTCAATTACACTGCAGGTCTTTTTCAATGTTTAACTTCTATGACTCCTTATAGAATTGGGGCCCTGTAAAGGGGAAGGAGAAAAAACGTTGGCTTATTACCTTTGTTGATTAACAGATCAACTTTCTCAAGCATTAAAGTGTTTTATAGGCCTACAAGTATAGACTGTAGGTAGAGAATTGCAGATTTCCCTGACAAGGTGTAGTTTATTACTGACATTCTGCAGTGGAGCAGAGATGACAGCACATGACACTTGCATTTATCTGCCTTTCTCAGGTTGGCTTTGGAAGATTGGGAAGGAGAGAGGAAAATTCCTGCTGGGAAGTGAAGGACTTGTGGGATGACAAGGAGATTACAGATTTGCTTTAAGGACCTGTAAACAGGCAGGCACTACTTCATTCCTCCCCGAATTGCAGCCACTCCTAGGTGAAACAGCAAAACTGATTACAAAACACAGGGAAGCTTAGGATAGGAGGTGAGGAATGGTGTGTTATTGCTTAAGAGGAAATTTGAACAAAAGTCAGGAATCACTCAGAAGCACTGTGCTACAATGATAAACGAAAAGGTCCGCCTGGAACTTAAGTCCCGCTCTGTCCCCAGTCACACTCAGGACATTTGCCTCTCCTGCCATGAAATCAGTCACTGCTCACACACAAGGAAGCTCAGCTACTGCCACATACATTCACTGGGATGTAGCAGCTACATAACCTTCAGGACAAACAAAGCTGTCTCAGAGCTTGGAGCAGAAAGATGACACAGGCTGACTACTCGGGATCCATCTATGATCTGTCACGAGCAGTTGCACAGCTGACCAGTGAGAGAGGGCACTGCTAGTGGGGGCATGCAGCCATGCAAGCAACCACTGCCTCTTCCACCCTCCTCTACCTCTGTCTCCCCTTCACCCAGCTCTAGATAGGCTCCAAACTAATTTTACAACCTGGAATGCTGTTAACACTATCAAATTATGAAAGAAAAGCTCGTCTTGAGGGAAGGCAAAAATCAGCTCCCTTCCCTGTCTCACAGCTGTCCCCTCCTCCTCACCATGTGTTCCTGAAACCTGGGGCTATTCCAAGCACTAAACGCACTGGAAAGCATATCCTTGGGCCAGCTGTGATCTGATCATGGCACATTGGCTGCGGGTGAATCAGAAACCAACTGATAGGCCCAGGAACAATGTGGCCCCTGTTAGGCTCTGAGAACAGCCATCGCCTTCAGCCTCTCCCATTCCTTCTCCAGCCAATCTTCAGCAAAGCGGGATGCCAGCACAGCTTCTGTAACATGTCCTGAATGATCTTTTCCCACCAACCCTGTGTTGAACTGCTGCTATTTTCTGGCTTGAATGACATGCTCCTTGTGTTGTGAGAGACTCTGGGTGGGGACTGTTGCAGCCTCTTTGGAAGTGGGTGCACAGCAAGTGACCGGCTGATACTAATATTTATGTGCAAGCTGCTACAGGGCAGCCTCGGCGGCAGCACCTGACACCATGGTTCCTCTGGAATCCCAAGGACCGGAAACCTCCAGGGAAGCTACTTCTCATCGGCCTCATAGAGCACTCAGTGGGTTGCACAGATCCCAGGAACTAGATTTTATCTGGCCTCACAACTTTGCCGATGTTTTGTAGGCTTTGTATGTTTATGACATTAAGTAAGCATTATGGAAATTAAGCAATGCACAGAGCCAGAGCCCTCTGTTTTTCCCAGCCCTTCTCACAGCAAGGCTGTTGCAATTCTCAGGAGCAGATGCTGCAGGAAGGGGGTTAGTGATGGGACAGGGCTCAGTCTTCTCCAAGGCAATATTCTCAGGGAGAACAGCGTGCTGTCTGGAGAGAGAAGAAGCCATGGCCAACACAGATTTGAGGCAGTTTACAAAAGATTGCAGAGAGATTTAACCCTGGTGCATTACCGAGTCTCACAACTAACAGTTCTTTGCATTTGTATTGAATTACTGTGCCAAAGCACCAATCAGGATTGTCCAATGTTCGGCGATACAGCTCCATCTTCAGGGTAAATATGCTTCGCCAATCAATTCCCACTGCAATTTTGATTAGACACAATAATTTCCTTGCTTCCTGCCCTAAACACTTGCCATGTTGTACCACAGCTGCGTTTCAATAGTGGATAAAGGATCCAAATACATTGGTTCTAGCAAATTTCAGTGTAAATATGGACCTGAAATTGGGATCCTTTCAATCAAAAAATACTGCACTGGTGCAAGACATTACTAATTGTTGATAAATGATAACTACAGATTTGTTCTGTGTCTTTTGCTAGTCTAAACTGCTTTATAAGCTCGGAATACTACATACACTACATGGGAACTACTTACCGTTACCAAAACAGTCACTTGCCTGGTGGGAAGCTCTTATGAGGATATCAGCACCAGCTCACAAAAGAGAGCAGAAAGTTAATTTTGCTGAAAATTAGTGTTGACTTGGATAGCTGCAATAAGTTTCTAATCACATCCAAACTGATTCTGCAGCTGTGGCTCAAATTTGTATATACTTTTCCACTCTACTGACTTTTGCGGTGGAACTTCCATGTTTTGGGCTGAAACATCCTCGAAGCTGGTCCTGATATTCCAGTGTACTGCAGCTGCACCAGAAGTGAAATTTGTCTGGCTAGATCAGACCTAAATAATTGAAATGCACAGTAAGATGTGTGCAGAGATTTAATCTTTTATGAAATATGTAACTCAGCAAGAACCATGTATTGGGGCATCACAACAATGAATATGGGGTACAGCAACTGCGTATAAAGCCAGCAAAAATTTAACATGAGTAAATTTTACTAAACCTTAATCTGCATTCTACAAAGAAAACTATCAAGATTTTCTTGATACATTGAACTCAATAAATTTGCTTTGAATAGCTGTCTGTGAGTGTGACAGAGAGAGAATTAGTCTGGAATGTTATAAGGATGTCAGCCAAGCTCCCAGCATCTGGAAAGCAGAAAGCAGAACTATATTTAGTGCACAATGACTTGCAATAATTTGGGGGGGGAGCAGAGAGGAACAAAAAGAGCAAGAAAAAAGAACAAAACTTAAGTTGGCAGTGTTGGACAATTAAATTAATTATAAAGAAAAAAGAACAACGAGACTGGGAGAAGGATAAATGAAACCCTGGGGTATATGTTATTATAAGAGTTTCTACAAGCAGAAATGCTGTATAAAGTTAGCAGACATATTTATAAACATGCTATAGATAATGCACACTTCAGTATAAATACCACCTCTAAGAATTTCTGGCACAGAACAGTTAGGGCACTGACCTCTGCTGTACATTAATTTCCTTTATGTGGCTGAAATGGCCTAAATATGTTCCTTAGTCAGGCATGGGAAACTTTTTCCATATGGTAACTGCATCTGCAAGAGTACTCCGTGGTGTAACTGTACTCAGTTATGAAAGTATTATGAACTCTTTGCAAAGCGTGTAGAGGTTACTGTGTGTTCCCCTACACCTGCTTGGGAACAGAACAAGCACCAAGTAAAAGGCTAACTTTCATTGCTGCAGTACATTCAAAATAAAAATGGTGTAACACTTTCTAAGCTCCTTATTGCTATTATAAAAACAAGTTACTGAACAATCAAGTTCTCTTTCTGTCACTTACACAGTTTTTGTTCTATCCCTCAATTGACTTAAACATTCCATCAACTAACTCTTCAGTGTCACTCTTGTTTCCTGGCAGTTTCTCAGACCTGAGATCCCAGGATTCCAGAGCCTCCATCTTCAGCACTTTAAAGGAAATCTCAAATAAGAAACATAACCTATTAAAACTGAGGCACAGATTTCAGGCACGCTGATGCTGTTTAAAGGATAACTAACATGAAAGTAAACAGTATTACTAACAAAACAGTAAAAAGATGATTATATTCATAAGTGTCAAAGTATTTTCTCGTGTTCAAATTAATCTAGCTTTCAGCTTCTAGGAAGCAATGTGTTGCCAAAAGATGATGTGTGGCCAAGAGAGAGATGCCAAAGTGAGCAGAAAGTGTTACCTGTGCACAAGCAGCAATTCTCTAAGCTTGGTGAAAGACAGCAGAGATCTGGGGCCTGTGAGCTGGGAGGAAAAGCTGGGTCCTGCCTGCAGTGCCAGGCAAAGAGCAGAATATTGCCTTTGAAGCCCAGACCAGAGCAGCAGACATTTTGAGAAGAAGCAAGGAGTCCTTCTATGATTTGGCTTCTTTAGCCATCAGTCTGTACTTCACTTGTATTTACAAAAAACAGCCAAAAAAAGAAAAAAATACTTCTTTCTGAAACAGGCAGTTTGGGAGAAAGTCAAAAACCAGCAGCCATTTTCCATCTGGCTTCAAGATCAGCTAACATTTGTAGGGACCTCTATAGTCTCTTATTCGTAAACTTCAAGTTATGTCTCTCTCTAAATTAGTGCTCTCATATGCCTTGTGTGCAGGTACAGGCTGCTTTTGAGATGTAGTCTTGCTGGCTCTCTATGTATTAGATAGCTGTATTACTTATATGTCCTATTTTGCTGTCCCTAAGGGTAAAAGGAGAGACCTTGTTCCTTGTTGTACTAAATACGTCGTTTCTAGACTAGACTCTGCTAATTAACATACCAGCATTTGTGATATAGGTGTATATGAAGTGGAGCTAGACCAAACCTACCCAGAGAAGCTGCAGAGCTGTAACTGAGGTACCTATTCAGCAGTGTCTCATGTTCTTCACCAGTCATACAATAAACACATAATTTAAAACAATGAACAATTTTTCACTACAGTACAAGGGGTGGCACCAGCACTGTATCTCTTTTTAGACCCATAGATATCCAGCAACAGAAAGGATGGGGACTACGTGCCTTTACTACCTCAGAAGAGTGGAAACAGGGCAACATATGAGATTCACAAAACAAGAAGATAAGGATGCCAAACGAAAGGAGGTAAGGACTGAGATAACTACAGAGAAACTGTAGCAATGACCATAATACCGTCTGCAAGGGCAATGTTAGAAACAATAATGTAATCCTTTGTATCAGTCCTTCAGTTGATATAGGAACTGGGGAAATGAGGACACTTAACTGGACAATGCAGACACTGGAGCACAGCTCTGTGATGGGATCTGACTTGTCTCACTAGGTGAGATCACAGTGCCTAAGAAAAAAAAAGACAAGAAGACACTGCTGCTCTCATCAGACATGGCATGGAGCTTTCTCTTCCTCACATTCCCCTCAAGCAGAGCACTCACAGGTGTCCTGTTTTCAAGGAAAAACATATGTTTTGAAATATTACAAATGAAAGCTGCTAAAGAAAGCTGCTATTACAAATGAAAGCTGCTAAAGAAAGCTGCTATTACAAATGAGTAGATTTTGATACATGTTTTACATTCTTTGGGGTCTGAGATGCCATTTGACCCAGAAGTGCTGTCTGCAAACACCCCGCTGAAGTCAGCAGAAGATGAGGATTTACTGTAATCATTACAGCACTGGGCAGTGAGCTAGGCTCATTCCTGAACAGTTTCCTAAGAGATGTTAACAGTCTCAGCTGGGTGCTCTTTGTAGTTCTGGCAGAGGTCAGCTCCGTCTCTAAGCACAAATCAGAAAAGTAAATCTAGTCTAAACAATTCTCTGTACTGTTCCAGAAGCAATTAAAGGCACTTTGCTTTGTGTATTTTCCCCAGGTGTGGGCAGACACTTCCCACAGATAGTTTGCATAGCAAAAGCTCAAAAAGCATAAACTCTATTCAGAGGANCCCAGAGAAGCTGCAGAGCTGTAACTGAGGTACCTATTCAGCAGTGTCTCATGTTCTTCACCAGTCATACAATAAACACATAATTTAAAACAATGAACAATTTTTCACTACAGTACAAGGGGTGGCACCAGCACTGTATCTCTTTTTAGACCCATAGATATCCAGCAACAGAAAGGATGGGGACTACGTGCCTTTACTACCTCAGAAGAGTGGAAACAGGGCAACATATGAGATTCACAAAACAAGAAGATAAGGATGCCAAACGAAAGGAGGTAAGGACTGAGATAACTACAGAGAAACTGTAGCAATGACCATAATACCGTCTGCAAGGGCAATGTTAGAAACAATAATGTAATCCTTTGTATCAGTCCTTCAGTTGATATAGGAACTGGGGAAATGAGGACACTTAACTGGACAATGCAGACACTGGAGCACAGCTCTGTGATGGGATCTGACTTGTCTCACTAGGTGAGATCACAGTGCCTAAGAAAAAAAAAGACAAGAAGACACTGCTGCTCTCATCAGACATGGCATGGAGCTTTCTCTTCCTCACATTCCCCTCAAGCAGAGCACTCACAGGTGTCCTGTTTTCAAGGAAAAACATATGTTTTGAAATATTACAAATGAAAGCTGCTAAAGAAAGCTGCTATTACAAATGAAAGCTGCTAAAGAAAGCTGCTATTACAAATGAGTAGATTTTGATACATGTTTTACATTCTTTGGGGTCTGAGATGCCATTTGACCCAGAAGTGCTGTCTGCAAACACCCCGCTGAAGTCAGCAGAAGATGAGGATTTACTGTAATCATTACAGCACTGGGCAGTGAGCTAGGCTCATTCCTGAACAGTTTCCTAAGAGATGTTAACAGTCTCAGCTGGGTGCTCTTTGTAGTTCTGGCAGAGGTCAGCTCCGTCTCTAAGCACAAATCAGAAAAGTAAATCTAGTCTAAACAATTCTCTGTACTGTTCCAGAAGCAATTAAAGGCACTTTGCTTTGTGTATTTTCCCCAGGTGTGGGCAGACACTTCCCACAGATAGTTTGCATAGCAAAAGCTCAAAAAGCATAAACTCTATTCAGAGGAAAAGGCAAAGAAACCTCCTGCTTTATGCATGTAAGTCTGAACTGGACAAAACAGTGCAGGATTAGCTTATCCAGACACTGCCTATGACCTGTACTTGGAGAAAAGTAATGGTAAAACAATTCCAGTTCAACTCTTCTAATTTCATTAGGCTCTCTATTAGCAAGGTTAATATCAACAGATTAGGTATTCACTTCTCAATTCGGTATTATTTAGCTAGGAATGAAAATGTAATGTGCTCCATCAACATGTCACCTACATTCATGACAGAGATACTAGCATGCATGAAGCTAAAAACATCACTCATCCATGAGCTTTATTAAACCAGCAATGATGTGAAAAGGATAGAAAGAAGTGACTACAATGTTAACTCTCACAAATTTTTTAAATTATTATCCTTATTAAACTGCATTTGGCTGTTTCTTTGTTCATGATTCTCCAAAAATGGAACAATACATACAATTACTAATAAGTATTCATATAATATTAGGTATACTCACTATACCTAAAAACCCCCACTGGTTTTGCTAAAAGCCAGGACTAGCAGCCCTGGAAATTCAACACATTGTGCATGAATCTCCTGTGTATTAGCACTGGCATGTTGTTAATTTTTCAAAACAGAAATCTACCCATATAACTAGCATCATGATAGAGGGCATGAAACATGAGTTTCAGAAATTATTCAAATATATTCAAGTAAAAATGGCTTCTCCACTCTCTCTGACAGTGGGTTAGAGGAGAAGATAGGGCACACAAAGACAAGCTATTTGCAGGTATTTGCCCCTGAGGTGCCAAGCTATCATTCAAAACATGACTACCCCAAAGTATTAATCCAGCAGAAGACAAAGCATACCAGGATTTATTTCAAATTGTTTTCTTACATACAACTGCAAGGGAGGGAACGGGCAGCTGTCTGTTCTCATCAATGAAACCCTAAGCAGGAACAATTCTTTACTGGGTAGCTGACTGTCCTAAGGACTTTTTATACTTCCACATGGCTTAATGGACCAGAGAATCAGAATTGTTGGGGTTTATTCTGCTAACAAATACTAAGTATCTTGGTTTCATTAACAGTATCCTTTTGAAGCTGTGAAGAGTCCTTTATGTGTTTACATATTGATTTCTGTCCAGAATCCCAGCTGAAATTAAAGTCACGAAGGATCATGTGAGCCTTCAGCTGCTATCATAAAATCATTGCAGAACAATTAAGCCCGTGTGGGGCAGGACCCAGCTTTTCCTCCCAGCTCACAGGCCCCAGATCTCTGCTGTCTTTCACCAAGCTTAGAGAATTGCTGCTTGTGCACAGGTAACACTTTCTGCTCACTTTTGGCATCTCTCTCTTGGCCACATATCATTAAGTTTAATTAAGCCCGATTTTCAATTGCATTTTAAAACACATCCTGGCCTCACCTCTCTTGACTAAACTTGAGGTGATCCAGCAGTGCTATGTGGGATTATACACTAAAATTATCCAAACGTGTGCAGGCCAGAGTGGAGGTGCTTTGGTTATGAGATTCGGGACCAAAAGCACAGGCAGGAGTTACATCCTTGTTGTGAAATAGCAGGAACAGAGCTGTGAGGAGGAAGTTTGCAGAGTGCTACAGCTGCCTGGAGCTGGCACTCTCAGTCTTTCACTTTTCTGCCCACCAGACATGTCTAAATATCTTGAGAAAACAAGAAACAAAACAATAGGTGACTGTAGTGTGAATTATAAAAACCTGGCTTCCCTGCTGGAACCTGACCGCTGCTCTTAAACTGCCCCAGCTGTGCTTTCCCAGTCCAGGATATCAGCACAACTGCTCAAGTGAATTAATGCCCTGTGTTCTCTCCTGGGCCATCTACAGCACCCTTTTATAGATTGTACTGTAAGACTGGGGCAGGTTTCCAAGCCAGAAGGTCAGCACTACTGCCTCTGTACTCCAGAAAGATAGGTTCTCTATGATACTATACCAGCAACAGCAAAAAATACCCAACAAACCAACCCAAGGTGAAAATAATACTGCATATGGAATGAACTGAGTTGTCAGTAGTATGGTGTTTTGTTCCTAGCAGGAACAGGCAGAGCAGACATTGGAACTACTCACTGACAGATCCTGAGGAATTCTCTGGTAGAGCAAAAAGTTTTCTAAATATATGACAGACTGTGTGACTCTACGAGCTCACTCAGGAGCAAGGGCCAAATTAGTCCTGGCTGAAACTACATGGATTTCAGGCAGTTCCCTAAAATGAATGTGTCCCCACAACAAGTGCAGTTTTTCTTTCACTACCAGGAGCCCTCCTCTGTCTAAATCACTCCAAGCTAATATTGGACTTCACTTACTGTGTGTTTTGATTTTTTGAGAAGATGAAAAGATATAGCATGCAACCATCTTAAGTAGTTCTCTTTTGTAACTGCAGTCAGTTCTTCAAATGCTGGTGTGCTGTCCTGTTGCCAACTACAACAGCACAATCTTTCCTTCCCTCCTCTTGTTTCCAGTGACAGAAGAAAGAAATCATAAGCCAGGTCTGCACCAGACTGTGTCTCAGTGAGTATCAGCTATCTGAAAAGGCATGCCCTTCCCTTTGTGTCAGTGCAGTGTTCCCCTGGTTTCTACTCATCCTGGTTTTGGAATAGAAGAGTGAAATCACACCAGTACTTTTCATCAGGTTCAAATCTACTTAAAAATAGATACAAAAGGAAAAAGAAAATATATACTCTTTGTTGATTTATCTATGAGTACTGCAGAGCAGTTGTGTCACTGATGTTTTGGAGAAGGATCAGACACCTTCGTAGTCAAACAGCACCATCCAACACATGGCAGTAGATGAAGGCTGCTTTTTGCCTCTCATATTCACTCTGAATCCTTCTAAAGCACCCCTGCCAACACAATACAATCCTTGAAGATCATTAACAATCATCAGAAGAGTAAATTCTCACTTATGTAATAAGTTAGGTTGCACCAAACAGCAGGCATGAAAAGTTCCCTGGGGGAAGACACCTGCAGAGTCTGTTCCTTCACCTTCAGCTCCACTGCTCCTACAGATGAACAATGTTTGACTCAGCACTGCAGTAGCAGTACATATGCAAAGTGTCTCAGGAACAAAACATCAGCTCTTCTGAAAAAGATCAGTCTTATAGTTTCATTTTTCAGGTGATGCTTCTTCCCAATTTTGACCAAATGGAAAGCACTCCTGCTTAAAATAAGAAACAATTGAATATATTCCCCAACTCATTCTCTTTGTGAAAATATGTATCTTGGAGAGCAAAACATTTAAACACAGATTGTTGTTGGAAGCATTTTTCTGTAAGAGGCCTCAAACATTAAAAACACATAAAAATATTCTATTAATGAGCTCAGGTCCCCTTAGCAGAGTCTGGAGCACACTGTAACTCACATGTCACTGGTAAAACTCTTATTTTTTCTGACTGCAGTATATATTTCAGGTAAATGTAAACAGAATCAATGTAAAACTTACTCCTACATTTCTCTCTGATTTCCCAAGCAAACAGAGATGGCACTTCCCAAGGAAATATATACATATGGACTTCCCCACAAGCATGAACAGATATTTAGATGTTCTTTAAAGAGAAATAAAAAGGAAGCAGCAGATGAAGAATTTCTAGTCTATGTCAGGTCAAACATTTGCATGCTACAGAAGGAAAAAGTATGCTATTGATCCCAGTATAGTAGCTTTCCTCACATCCTTCAAGGCTCATCTGCTCAGTGTATCAGGCACTCCTGTTATCCTTGGACATACAGGGGCTGACTTGCCAACAAAGTGGAGAAATGCCACTTAAAATCTTTTTCTTCCTCAGTGCAGTACTCTCAAAGAAAACAAACCTTCACACAGTACATCTCCCCCCATATTAGCAAGCATGTATTTTACACTGGAAAGAAGGGAAGGATCTTTTCACTTTAAATAGTGCAGTGAAATTTTTCTTCTGCAGGCTTTTTGTTGGGATGTACTTTGCTGGAGCACTGAGGTGCTATTTCATTACATGTTCATATTAGGAATTTTTAATTCATTTGCTCTTCTTCCAATCCACAGTGCATTTTCTACCAGTTCATAAAAGATCTGCCCTCGGTATTTGGAGAAAAGACAAGAGAGAGCCTGGCTGTGCTCACATTATGCAATGACTGACTTAAGTGGGAACTCCTGGGACTGAAGGATTTGGCCCAAATATCCAGTAGCTCACAGGAAAGTCCAAGATGTTAGGTGCCAGATTTGGAATGTGAGATGTGTAGTTACTACAGCATCTGCCACTGCGGCAGGTTAAGTCTAAAAGCAAAGCGGGAGGTTCTAGTTTGGAAGGAAGCAGATGACACTACATTATCAGTACAGTACTAGACAGATACAGCTGGATTTCATCAGGATTGCATCTTCCTATGAATGGCAACAAGAAGCTGTTTGCAGACACAGCCAAATCAGAGAGGGAAGAAAAACCCACACAATATTCAACCTGCCTGAGAGTAAATGGGACCTGCACTCTTGCTGTGGGAAAGCAGAGTCCTCACTAAGACTAGAAAGAGAACTTATACATGTAGTGATAACCCCTTGCTCAGCTCAAATCACCTTGAGTGAAGAACCCCTCTTGACCTTCTTGGTTTCTCTGGCTCTGCACTCATTTCTGAACTCCCTACCCGAGTTAAAGCCCAAATGTATTTTGTGAGTGAGCAAATCTATTTAATCTCTCCCAAATGTTCCATCTCAAAGCAATGGCATAATACCTGGCTCATTCTTTCAGCTCCACCAAACAAAAACTGCCAGGAAAACAGCTTACTTCAGCCATTCCTAACAAAATACAGTTAGGTCTTTAACACATAGCCTTCTTTTTACTTGGGCTGCTGCTTTTTTGGTGCAGTTCTTTGTAGATTCCCTTGGTTAACGCCAGCTGCATTCCTCCTCCAGAGAGCAACTTGCTTCTTGTAGAAACAAATACATTCACATTTGGAGAATTTTATAGCTGGAACATTTCCTAAGTCCTTCCACTTCTGACATTACATTTTTTCCTGACAGCTTGCACAGGCACCACCTGAAGGCAAGGTACTGGTCTTAGCTTTGTCTCTCAAAACTTCGACTTTCTGTGATCTTTTCCAGTGAATGTTAAAGTTGGAAAAGCCAAATAACTCTCTCTCTGTGCCAAAATAATGAAAGTTCCCATACAAGCACATTTAAAATGGACTTAGAAACCAAACAATAGTAAATGACAGAGTTCATACCTTGCTGCCAGATGTGCTAGAGACCACTATGGAAACAGCTCGGTGGGCACTAATACATGCAAGGGCTTTGAAGCAGGAGGCTGAAGAGAAACAGTTAATGACACATAGAGATGTGGAAAGAAGGAGGAAAAGGTCTGAAAAATTCAGAAAGAAAAGAATCTAGTGCACAAAGGAAAAGATTTCTCTAGTGCCAATCCCTCTTGGAGCTCTTGCTCATTCAGCTGTGGTGAACTGACCAAGACCCACTGGATGGCTACACGCTGCCCAAGGACTATCTCTGCAATATGACAGCAAAGAGGCCACGGCAAGGAAAGGAAGCAGGAATCTCTTGGAAGTATCATAAAAGGTTAACTGATTCCCCTTCATATGCTAGTTTCCCAGACTCTGGGAGAACATTTAAAAAGCCTCATGGTATTTTCTTCTTCTTCTTCTTCTTTAAAAGGGACCTGTACACTGTTCATAGTCCCTGCTACAGACTTAAAAGTGAGACACACACTGTCTGGTCACTCTGGCTGATGGAACAGGGTCTTGTTTGTGATCTTTCCTGGGGCACTGTATGTGACAGGAGATGTATGCAACATGAGAGCCAACAGTTTACTAAATAAGTCTGGATCACACAACACGTGGATTCAATTTCTGACTCCGGTACAGACTTCTGCAAGAGAAGACTTCACCAAGAGACCACTTCAATGCTTTTGCTATATCCCTTCTGAGTAAGAAGACAATAACACCCTCTCATCACGTATTAACACTTTACCATAGAGATACTAATTCCTATTTGTACTCAATCCTGTACCAGGGAAGCAAACATGGCAAAGACAAGAATGTCTGCACCTGCACAGCCTAAGCAGACATTGCAAGTCCCCTGAAGAATTCTGATACGCAATCCATTACACAATTATACAACTGCTTTAGTGGCAAATACAGCCTTGCAAGGCTTCTGCAGTGTTGTAAACCTTACTTTCAATGATTTTAGCTTTCATGGATTTCAAATGATTATGCAAAAGTGTTACAATGCACCTTCAAGTGGCCCTTAACAGATAGGTTTTGCTTTAGAAAGGGTTTATTACTGAGTCTACCATGAAATATTCACATGTGAAATTATGAAATCTGAATTAAACCAGGTCTGTTTATTTTAGAACACACTAGAGCCACCCACTGCACAGCTGAGTTTCCAGCACACCAGTACTGGTTGCCAAGGAGCTTCAGGGAAAAAAGTAACAGAATGGGAAACTCAGCAGCTTAGCTTCTTCTCACATTAGTTGCCAAAAGTGGGCAGCACCACTGAAATAATATTGTATAAAATCTCCTCTTAACTCAAGAAGCTTACTGTTTATTTCCTATCCAGTGTCTATGCATAGAAATCCCAAAACATTGCCGGAAACAACACTAACTCTACATTTTTCCAGCAAACCAGAGGTATTCTTCCTGAAAAGAATTTGTAGATTTAGGATCAAGAAGAAGATGCATATTATTATTGTAAATCTTCATGTACTCAAGCAACATTATTTTCTTGTAATGCAAAAGCAGCTCTTTAACAGAATGAGCGTCATTGTAGCACTTAAAACAATACCATGTAAGTGCCTTGTACAGAAAGCTAGAACATCACCTTCCTAATTAAAGATAAATAAAAGCCTAATGAAATAGCATCCTTAACAAGCATGAGGAGATGAGGCCTTGGCTTAACATCTCATCTGATGTAAGAGGCTGAGATATGTGTGCTGCTGTGTTAACATCCTTCCAGGGAAGTACTTTAATTCCAAATCAAGAAGGAACATCACCATCTCTTGAGTCATCAGCATCACTTCCTGCCTTTCTGTGTGCATGTTCATAGGAAATCTTTCATCTAGTTTTTTTCAAAGCCCAATCCCACTTGGCTAGCAAGCTCAGGCAAGATCCAGCCAAAAACAGTATAGGCACAACAAGTTTCAACAAAAATATTTGTTGCAAGAACACTCTTTGATTCATTTGCTCTTCCTCGGCTGAACCTCGACTACACCCATCCTGATGCACATTTGTGGAGTGCTGTTGCCATGTCAAAGGATTCAAGTTCAATTTCTGCACACCCTAGTGATTTCTTCTGGCTTTGAACACTATCCAGGTGGCTGCACAAGGGGCTACAGAAATTACAGGGAGATGGCAGAGTTGGTGAGAGTACTCGCCTGAGAAGCAAAGAAAGGGGAGATACCCACATTCTACCAGCCTGTCCCCATCCAATCTGCCCACAATATGCTGTTGTAAAGAGTTTGCAGTGAAGCTGGGGATTTGGCACTAACACGGTGTGGAATAGTCACCAGATATTTAAAACAGAGCTGAGAGAACAAAGAAGGGCTTTGTAATGCAAGGCAGCACTGAAAACCCTGAACCTCTGCCAGCCGGCTTGCATGGAGTGTTTGCTAATGTACACAGTGGAGTGCATTCCTCGCATTTGATTACATGACAGTTTTATATACCAGGTATATGCAGAGGGTTTTTCTTAACTCTTTAAGTCCTCCATCATTTATAAATCCTAAAGGGACTCACAGCGGTTTCACTTCTGTTGTCTTGTACATGTATGCAACTTCAGTCATGAAAGGCTGAGCATGTGCTATGGGCAACTGCTTGTCAGTGTGTAAGTACACTTATTTCTGTTGCTATAAACAGTAGACGTTATTAAGCATGAAAGAATTAAAAAACTAATTATCTCCTTACTCACGCTATAGCGTTCTGCATCTCCCTTGATTTAAGCAGTGAGTATAAAGAGGTTTGTTTAAAGGACCACTACCATTGCCTCTCCATATTGTAAAATGAAGGATGCAGAGACTGCTATTAAAGCTCCCACTTGTTAGACCAGGGAGAAGGGAGCCAGGAACCCCTGGCTGGCTAAGGCCACATTCTACCATAAACTGTATTACATAGTGTCTACCATAAAATGAGGATAATCGTATGTGCTCTTCTTGGTGAAGTTCTTTGAGATCTATGGCTAAAATGTGCTGCCTATAACCAGACAATGCTCCATGCATTCAGGCAAAAGAACCTCTCATTTGTATGATGTGAAGAATACAGATGGAGTGCAGGACCAAGGCCTACAGGGCTTGGATGCTTTAGTGCCAAGTGGTTGAAAAGGGCAAATTCTTACTTTCCTGTTCTGCTAATGCAGAAAGTGAATTTTTTAGCCATGATTTTAATAATACACAATTATATTTTCAGAAGCTATGCCATGGTGTCTTTCATAAACTCTAAGCTGTAGAACTATTAAGTTATAAAGTTAAAAGATTAACGTCTGTTAATTAAGTCAAAAGAAAAAGAAAGGCACTGAAAGAGACATTTGAGGTTAAACTCTCCAGCACCCATACTGTTGCCTGTATTTTTAATGTTAGTAGCTCATAGACCAACATCTAATTAAGCCCACATTTAACCAGAAATTATTTTTTCTGCTTAGTCACCCAGGGAAACAATCAAGAGATGAAAGTTAAAGCATCTTGACCAATATTTGGGTGTCAGAGGTAGCATTATTATTCATGAGATTTCTACTCCCATACTCCAACTACTTAACAAAGCAGAATTTGTCTTTTAGGTAGAGAGGAAGTGCTTGGTGTCTGGAATTAGATGGGCAGAGAGAAAGGAAGGTAAAAGAAGACAAAGGTTATTGCAATGGTGGGGAAAGTGTAGACAGTGGCAGATAAGGCTGGTGCAAGATGAGTGAGAATTAGGCCAGAATAAAGGCAAACTAAACCACCGACCTAAGTCTCTGTAAGTCATTTAAAGGTTCTTACCATAGTGAGAATGATTCCAAAATAGATCCCAAAATGGATGGGTGTAAATAAAGGACTTAGGAAAATAGTGATGGTCGTACTACATTTTGTACACATGAGCAGGCAGACTCTTGCTGGAATATTTGTATATGCTTGGATTTGTAAAGAAGAGGGAGAATCATTTCCAAAACCAGAAATTGCATGATTAGATAACACAAGCACAGAGACATAGGCAAGAAGATGCAGATATCCTGTTTCCAAACTATAGGCATTTTCACTAATGAATGACAGAAAAATTGCCATATTGGCAGAACTAACTTACAAAAGAAAAGCACTTTTTGAAGTTTCCACTTAAACACTGATAGGTCTTTAAAATTACTATTAGCTGTGAGATCCTTCTTTGGACAGCAGAACAAAATGTTACATTTTTAAGGGTATAAGGGAACTGGAAGCATCACAGAGGCTCTTACGGGAAAGTCAATGTTTCATAACGTGTACAGCAGATGATACATTCAGGCAAGTATCTGCATACTATTTCTGAAACATGACTGTTTCTGTGTTATTCTTAATTGCTTTTTCCTACTGTTAGATTGTGCAACTTGGAAATAATGTGACACTTCTGAAAAAGAAATATTTTCTAATATGGAAATGTATTTTTTACTATGAGGAAAGGGGTGGAAAGTAGTCAGATAAGAGCATTTCTCAGCAATTTTTAGCTGCAATGGTCACAAAATGCTGCTACATCTCTTTAACACTTAGCTGCATGTGAATGTAAAAGACCAAGACTTATCTCACATTCCTTCTCCTCCCAAAGGGTCATGATACACTAACACACTTTTGCAACCACAGAGGCCCACATGGCTCAGTTATCTTTCCCATGCCATAAGACATGTATACATGTGTGAGAGACGGCACCCTTGGATGCCAGGAGAGCATTTATGACACCTAACTACATACTGCCTTCACCTTACAACAGATAGCACCATGTCCCAGCCATCTGAATTCCTCAGCTCAAAAAAAAGCCAAAGAAAAACCCTGCTGCTTAGTCAACCACAGAAAAACAGAGGTGATGCTGCCAGAAGAGGTGAAATTTAGCCACACTAGCAATTATCATGCTGTGACCAAAGAACAGACTACTGTCACAGTGGCACAGATCCTAATGGAGGATATGGAAACAACTATGACAATCAAAAAAAGCTGGTCTACACAGTGACTCTTAAGGAACATGGCCCTATTCTAATGTTCAAGGCCATGGACATGTGAGTGTACAACTCTGAGGACTGGAATCATGGTGTGATGTGCATCCTGATGGCCTCAAGCTTTACTTTCAGTAGGTACTGCATTTGGGATGATTTGAAGAGTTTTGATTTCACTTGCTGTGCAGCATCTTGGTTAGTTAATCACAAGCCACCTCTCTTGGCAAAGGTGACCTGTTCAGTTTAAGGCCTTCCGATCTTTTCAGGGAGATAAATATAAGGAATTTGACATGTAAAAGGGATGAATCTTCAAAACTCCCTTAGGAGAAGAGCTAATAGTGGCCATAAATTTCAGTAGCTTCAGGAAACTCCTTTGCAATCCTCTGACTGCTTTTTAAACAATAATTAATGTGGAAAATATGGAGCTGTACTGACTGTTATCTCAGAGGAGAAAGCGGAAATTTGAATGAAAAATCAGGCTGATTATTAAAACAGTGTGCTTTATATTGAGTCCAGAAAGAGAGACAGAACAGAGAAAAATGACCCTTGTTTAACATAATGTTACTTTATCAAGTTCACAGAGTATTGATAAGGGAATATAATGATTTCTCAAACATATTCTACAAGTAAATATTAAGCCTCCACACCCATCTCGTGCATGGCTGCAATTAATATATATATCCTTCCTATATAATAGCCTTCCTCTAACATCACATATGGCTTACACAACACCGAATCCTGCCAAAACATCCCTGGTTATGCATCAATAAAGTCATGAATGCACAGCTCTGGGAATGGTGTTGGTTATGTTCTACATGGGAATCAGCAGAGGGAACACGTAACACTGTGGCTTTTGAGTTCTACGAAATAATGGAAATGGCATCTTTTTTCCCTCCTCTAAGTGGAGTAATGGAACAGTAGATAAACTGTGCAAAACCACAGCTAAATATTTAGAACCCACAAGGAAAAAGTCCTTTGAGCAAATCAAGCTATTTCACTTACAGACGGGGAAGGAAAAGAGAGACAGAAGGTTTGTTATTGTTATTTCTATTTTTAAATGCATATGAGATGGTCAGATACTATTTTGATAGAGGCTACATAAGCACCAAAAGAAAGAAGGATAGGACTTTTTTTCCATGATGTTCTTATATCTTTATACTGGCAATCTGAGCTTCAGCCTTTAGCAGCACCTTTGCCAATCAAGGCATCTGGAAATGTCTCAAAACCATTTCAGAAATCAGTGGAAATTCTGCAATACAAAACATGACCTTCAGGCCATCTGGAGTTATGATGGGTATTTGGAATTCCCAGGGATTTCCTCCAAAATGACTATGTTCACTATCTGCTCCTTGCCCACTATCACACAGTTGATGTTTTTCATTTAAAGAATGTTCAAAGGCTGACAAGAAAAGTTACTTAGAAGTTCTGAAATATATTTAAATTCATTAAGTAATTATATTATTTAATATTCTGAACCTCACTTTTCCCACCTTTAAAAGATTTTAGTGTTAAAAGACATTTACTTATCTAAGAGAATTATTAAGAAGCAAATGAATATTTTAAAAATATTTAAAGAAGGCTAAAGAAAAGCATGGAAAAATTGTGATTTGAAACACAAAATGAAAGGGACAATGAGAAACATAAAGGGAAGGAATTGAAGGTTATCTCTACATAACAGGACAGAAACTGGCAACATAGTATATACACAAATCCTGGATCCCATTCTTCATTAGGCTTTAAAGTAAAACCCCCACAGATGAAGTGCACCTATAATGAGAATGAGTACTTCAGTTTCCCTGTTGGTTTCATATTGATCAAAATCAATTGTGTAAGAAATTTAGTGTCCCTTTCCCAAGAAGAAACAAAAATGTTTCTCAGAGTTCCCTGGGGTTATTTTAATAATCCAAATCACACTCTCACACACACACACACACACACACAAAATTTTAAAAAAATCCCTGAGAAAGAAGCAAAGATAATCAACTCAGACATAAATGAAGATAAATCTTCTCAGTTCAGAGACTGTGAGGACCAGACAGGTTGTCTTCAGGCCTCAATGACAAGTCTGTTAACCAGTGAGCATATACTCAGGTTTGCAGCTGAAAAATCATAAAATCTTTTCTAAATATTAATTCGTTTACATTTCACACTCCACCAATAAGATTTAACCAGTACATTCTCCAGAGCAACTTCCATTGCTGACTACCTCCAGTCACACCTCGCTGCAAATGCCTCGGTGGTGAGGCAAGACACCCTGAATTGAGGTCTTCATCTGTTTTGGATCCAATCTACTGTCTAGAACATATGTTAAATATCTGCAAAACATGAGGAAGAGAAATTTAAAAAAAAATAAAAGCACATCTTTAAGGTACTTGCTCCTGCATCTGAAAGCAGCTTTGCTCAGGAGTGAAATTTGAGACAGTCCCACCACTTTGCACTTAAGTATCTTTCACTGCAAGGTCTTTTTTACTTACTTAGCTAACCGAGCTCTTAAACAACGTTCAGGATTGTATCAGTGATCCTGTTTCACGCCCAGATATGTTCAGACAGACTGTACAATGAGTTAGCTGATTTTTTGGGGTTTATATAAAAAACCACAGAGCTATGCTGGGATGAGGATTCAGGAACCCTGCCTCCCACCCTGGCACCACCACATACACCACTAGCCAGCCACCATTCAGGGCTCCGGTGCTAGCTTAGCTTGTCTGGCCCAGTAATAATGAAAGGAAGAAAGGATTTTTCACTAGGAATTTGGAGTATTTTCTCATTATAACCAACCAGCATGACCAGAAAAAAGACTTCTGATGCAATCCGTGAGCCTAGTTCTCACTCCCCTGCTGGCAGGGCCTGAAAGACTGCTGGGGCCACAAGCCCCACTCCTCCGGGAGAGGGGAGGGAAAATGGGCTAAAACCAGATCCTGTCCGTCAGGTCTTGTATCCTGCCTTCAGCACTGCCCAAAGCTTCACGGTTCAGGGAAAAGCAAACAAACAAACAAAAAATCCCCCCTGCTTCCCCCTTCCAGCACCCGTGGCCTGTGGTGCAGTTACCAAGGAAGCGGCTCGTTCCATTAATGGCAGCCTGCCCTTCAAGAGATGAGGACCGGGCAAGGATAAACTCCAGCTAAAATCCCAACTCCAGTCCTGTTCTTCAGACCAAAACTAGAAAATAGCACAGGATGGGCAGAATTTGGTATCTTAAGGGCCCTCATGGCTGGAAACAAGGACAGCTGAGCATGCTGTGGGGGGAAGACAGCGGCCTGGGGGAGATCAGCGCACAGAAGGATAACGTGCTTTTCCAACGGTGCTTCAGCAGTGTGCCCAGGGTATTGATTACTGGCCACCACAGAAGCAAGTCATCGGAGGGGGATTTTCTTCTTTCCTCTCTCATAATCACCCTCGACACTACAGCAGCAGCTGAGGGGCCTTCTCCTGGAGAAGGCACAGCAGGAATAATACCACAGGTCGTGAGGCAAGGGCAGAGGCCGGAGGGCAGGGAAGGCCAGCACTAGGCAGGCACGACGTGGAGCTGCCGAAGCAGGCAGAAGGTCTGTTTCTGGGTCCTCCAAGCCCTGTTGCCAGAAACTTAAGACGCACTTTGGGAGACCCGGGGACCAGGCTCATGGTAACCTGCAGTAACAGACAGCTGATGGCATCTGTCCTGGGAGCGCGAGCAGGAGCAGGGGGAGGAAAGGGCTCCACCCTTTGTCCCCGCTGGTGCGACTGAGAGTTCTTCTGTTTGCAAGAGTGCAGCCTCAATGTGCTTGTGGTTTCTTGTGCAATGAGAATGTGCGCCCAGAGAGAGAGAGAGAGGAGGTGCCAGCTGACACAGCGCAAGGGAGGTGAGAACGCTGTCAAGGTTTTGCTCACTGCAAAGCGTGGGTGCACCTTTTCCAATACAGATGAAAGAAACAATGCAATGCCACAACACAGATTTGCACCAGGCCATCGAAAGTCCTCAGCTGTGTGCTCCACTCTGCTGCGGACTTCCTTGGCTTAACATCGTTTTCACACACAGTCACAAGTCAGAGTGAATCTTTTGCTGTTGATGGAGTCACAGCCCTGCACAATAGTCACAAGACACAACCAGACCCACCATGTGACTCTGGGTCTCAAGTCTTACAGTTCCTGTAACAGGGATAAAGACCATCATGCTTGTCCTCTCAGGCTGAAGGTGCACTTCTGGCACTCCTTGAGGCATGTTATGACCCTGAGAAGGTGCTGGGGGAACTAGAGGGGTCAGAGTGGTTTGTACCACCCCATACACAAACCAAGGCCTCAGACAGGAACCACCTACATACTGCTTTCAACTCCAGTTCAACACGTGGAACTTTCTCCTCTCTGCCACCAGATTTTCTCTTTCCTTTTCACTGAAACACAAATAACTGGAATTTAATTTTTCCTCATGGAATTTTGTGATTACATGAGGTTGTGCAGGATAAGCACATAGTAGATCCATTCTCCCTCTCTCCTGCCACCTATTCCTTCCATCAGGCCCATTTTTTGGCCTAGTCATCACCCTGTCATACAATCTGCTTTTCACAATCTTGTGAGACTTTGGTCACAGTGAGACTCAAGGCCTTCCTAAGAGCTCCTACACAAGCCCTTCGTTGCTAGTAACTGAGCACAAGACAGTGGAGGCAGGCAGCATTTTTCCTGAAAGCCATGTTGGATCCGCCCAGTAAGAGAGGCCAGGCAGACAGTAACACAGGCTTCTCGTTTCAGATCATGCCAGTCATCTGTTTCCTGCAAAAGTCAACTCATTCAGAAGAAAACAAAGTAAGTTAGTGTACATAGCCAGTTGCAAAGCGGAGCAGACAGAAATATTCATCTCTTTCTTTCCCTAACAGGGCAGCCAAAGAAACATTGCTGTTGGGGAGCTCTGGACCATTAGGGGTCCACCCCTGCCTCCTAACACCCTGCCCATCAAATGGGAGGACGAATCGGAGAGTGAAGGAACCTCAGTGGGCGAGACTCAGGTCTGAAACCGCCACCTCCCTCCAGAATGTTCTGTTAAGTTTCATTTCTCATTGGATGTTCTGTGTCAATCCCTCCTCCGTTGGTCTCCCATTGGTTGTGTGTGTTTCGGATCCTCCCCTTGTCTGTTTGCTTATTGGATAGTTGCCCGGTCCCGCCTCCCCTTAAAAGACCGTGTTACCCTGGACCCTCTGGCCATTTCCTCACCTAACCTCTCTGAGCAATAAACTCGGGAAGGCTTGGAAGTGGCTCTCTCCTTCTTCTCTTTCGCCTCCGGGGATCGTGGGAGACCTGAACAACAGGGTCACCTCGCTCAGGGCGCGCCCCTCCTCTACTGAGCCGGTGCAGCCCGAACACGCGGCCGCCGAGACACAGCTCATTCGTTGCATGTCTGAGGGAAGGACACTGCTGCCTCGCTTGGGACTGCTGTCCAGCTAGGCTGACCCCTTCCAGGGCAGTGTCACATTGTTACATTGAGAATTTTTCTGCCTTCTTTTTCCCCCCAGCTGATTTAATTTATCTCACCATGGTTTCTGGCTAGTAGCAGAAACAAGAATTTAATTTCAATACATTTGAATCTGGAACCACACTTTCTTAGAAAACGGGAATGTTTGGTTTTGTGTGTGTTTTGATTTAACCCATTATTCTGCTGCATTAATCCAATTAGAAATCTGAATACGTCTGACACCACCAAAAGTTAAAGCTCTGAATCTGTTGCTTCATCTTTAGGAGAAAGAGAAACAGAAACCAAATAAAAATAAGGAGACGGGAATTAAAAAGGAGATTGACAAAACACTTTTCTGAGGGCAACTGTTAAACTTCACAAAAATGTGCTACCTGAAGATTTGGAATATCACCTTTCCACTTGAGATACTACAGGTCCTGGTTATCAGAGTGCTAATTTTCAGGATGCAAAGCTGGGATGCAACAACTTCATTCCAAATACTGCCAAGCACACTGGGATTTTTCCTTATAATTTTTATCATCCAAAGAGAGAGAAATTCTCCTTCTTCCTGAAATTTTGCCTCTGATAAGGGAGCCTCAAAGAAGCAAGCTGGCTGTACAGGACTCAGAGGCTGCACAGACTGAAAGAAAAAACCATGAAGCACTACCTTTTCCTCCAAAGGGGCACAGGCACTGCTTTTTTTGGGCACATGTGACTTAGGATTTGAAGATATTTGCTGGCTTGTATCTAATGGTCATGCTTTTTACTAACTTCTCTGCATGATGGATGAGGGTTTTTTGTTGAAATGAGGTCACTATGTTTTACCTTTTCCTCCCATGCTGGGACTGTTTGCTGTGTCAAGTCGCGTAGCTTAGAAAAATATATGCACATCCTCTGAGCTGCATCCTGGCACCATAAAGCAAAGCAAGTTTTGGGTTCCTCCACTTGGCAGTACTGGAAGCTGGGAGCCTTTGGGTGCACAGACTGCCCTCCACCGTGCATGCACCTCTTCCAGGCCACAGGGGACATTGGGCAACTTTGGCCTTGAAGGTACAGGGTAATCATGTGCCTTGCCAGGACCCACCTCTCAGACTGCCATCCCACACAGGGGAGTAAGAGGGATCCTGGGCTCGTTTCTCTGGTGCAATTTCAGGGAGAGGCTCTGGCCCTCTGCCTCTTGTCAGTACCACACGACAAAACCACTGCTCTTGTCATTTCTGTCATTCCAGCCACCCTCCATGGAGGAGTTCTGGATGTGTGCTCAAAGCTGCACTTATTGACCTCCTCTTTCTTTCCAGTTCTCCTCATCCTCTGCATAAATAACTCTACTCTTTCAACAGCAGTTCAAGTAAAACTAAGAATTTCAAGAGAGGGTGGACACTGCTGATATGGACCCAGTCCGAAACATATCTGCCAAACTCTAGAGCCATGAACCAGCTGGCCTGGGCAGGGTGGAGAAGGAAGGAGTCTTATGCCAGTGCATTGCCGAAATTTGATTCAAGAGAAAAAAGCCTTTAATATGACAACACACACGGGGCACCACTTCCCATTTCCACACAACCAATGTCCCTGGACAGCTTTGATCAGTATGCTGCCTAGAATGTGTAAGGTTCAGTATATAGTGACTTCAGCCACTCAGCATCCCAAAACAGCCCTGCAAGAAAAGGAGAAAACAAATACAGCCATTTGCTCCCTTCCCCAGTTTGAACTTGCAACAATTTATGGCCTTCCCCAAAGACAAGCTGCTCTCTTGTCCCTGACCTTTGCTGTAAACTCCAGCATTGTCGTTACCTCCATTAAAGCCTTCTGAGTCTATTCTATTGCCCTCTGAGCCTGGCACTGGCTAAGGACACACCAGACAGCACTCTGTTTACATGCAGGCTGTTTACATGGCAGAGACCCAACAACTCACCAACCTCCTTAAAAGCCATGAGAAGATATGGGAAGCAAGCAGAACTGCTGCAGTAATGACATTGCTTGTTCTGACCCCTAACCACTCTGGCTCCGCAACAGCAACATGGTGAAGACATTTGATAAAAAAGTGGACTTCAGTAAAGTAACTCCTGTCCTTGCCAAACACTAATCTCAGTCCCTTTGGAAGGCTTTCCCCGGAGTCCATAGTCATACCCGGACAAGTAGGGTGTTCCACAGCTGAGCACTCTCTGTGCCTTGTCCTTGTGCTCTCCAGTCCCTTGATTTTTGGGAATTAGAGCCTAGGAAGGTCAGAAGCCCCAACCACATCAAATGAAGCTGTGGCAGACAGCCCTAAATTATTAACGTCTTTAAATACTAAGTGCACGCGGGAACCAGTTCAGCCTCCAGCATACAGGCTGTGCATCAACATGGTCCCAAAGGGGTCACAGAAAAAAAAAATCCACTAAGGACTGTGAAGCAGCAGTTCTGTTTGCACTGACACATTTGTGTCTCCCCTGGATAGAGGATACACAGCCATGAATCACTCCATTTGTACGCATGTCCACTCTTCTCTTGCTATTTCAGCCACTCCTTGTCCCTGGGAGACACACAGCAGTCCTAACCAAAGCTCTGTTTTATTTACATCCAAGAAGGTAGTCTCGCAAGCTGCGAGATGACCTTTCAGTTATATGGCAAGAGAATCACACCTCCACATCTACAATTTTACTTTATTCTGTCACTGGAAAGACCACAACTCATTAACATCTCTCTGCTATGACAGTTTGATATTTCTCTTTAACCACATCCCTTTAAAACTAACCTTACTGACAATTTACTTCTGTAAACTTCCATTTTGTTTTTGATTTAGTTTCATCCTCCTATGACATCCTACCTCTGGCTCCTCACTACTACCACAACTGGCCTGTAGATAACAACTCTGACTTGGATGTTGTGTTTATTAACAGTTTGCTGTTTTCATGCAGCTTTAATTGTGTTTCAAGAGCAACTGATGCTGATTTTTGCTCCCGTTTCAACATTTGGCAAATGCATGAAATTCCACATGTTGTAGGAAACAGGAAGAAAGCTTTAACTTCAACTGTTTAGAAGGTACATGCACAAACAACATAATCAAAGTACATGCTCCTCCTGTTTACCTCCTCCACACCTCAATATTTCTGTTCTCTTTCTTTGCCCTTCTGGGAATGTATCTCTTTCACTTCTGCTCATCTCTCTCCCACATCCACAGGCATGCACTGATTTGTTATTGCTAGGTCACTTGTGATTAAGGGTCTGGATACACTAGTTTATTGCAGGGTTGTCCCTGGCTTGATAGGCTGTTTGCTGTTCTGTTATTTTAGTGCTGAAGCCTCATTCTTGCTGCCTTTCACACACACACACACACACACCCCCCACCACCACAACGTATTCATTTTGAAATGGCAAACACAAAAATTGACTCAGGGTTTGCAAACAATTTGAAAGGGAATGAGGGAAAAGGGGGTTACAGGTCCTGGAAATGCAGCCTCCCTGCCCCGCCTGACTTCTCTGAGTGTTTGCCATTTTTTCTGTGGTACTGGAATAAAAAGCTTCAAGTGCCAGAAAAGTGCATGCCTGTTTGCTTTGCTTGGCTGCAGAAATTCAGGCACAGCATATTCATCTGGGAAGCTGTTAGTTGGGGTTGGGGAAAATCACTGGTCCCTTTTAGCTATACAGACTTTGACAATAGCTTTAACAAGTTGGATTGGCTTTCTGAGCAACAGGAAACAAACACAAAGAACTGAAAACCTCTAAAAATTATTATGGATGTATTTACTTATCAGATATAACAGCAAGCCCCTCGTCCTGAAATGTGTTTCAGGCCCCTTCCAAAAAAAAAAAGGGGGATTTAAAAAGCAAAGCTCACAGTAGACAGAATTTCCGTTCTATTTTGAAAAGTCCTGTGTACACCCCTACTGCATTCCTCTTCTTCCCCCTCCCACCAAAAANAAAAAAAAAAAAAAAAGCAAACTTCTGGGCATAGCTTAAAAGCCACAAAACCTCCTCCATGTGTGTATTCTCCAGCTCCACTGCAGATACTTGGAGTTACATAAAACTGGGCAGTTAGTGATTCTGGCAGCTGAAAAATTACAAAGTTCAGGGGCTGAGGAGGGTGTGGGCCAAACTGAAGATTTCCAGAGAGCTGTACCAGATGGAGCAGAGAAAAAACGCTTCTCTTTCGGCTGAGGAAGGTGGAGTTAAAAGCTCTGAACCTTAAACAAATTTCAGGGAATTTCTCCATTCCCTGTTTCCTGTGAACACCGGCATTGCTAGTGCTGGTTATCAAGGATGATTTGGACCTTAAAAAGCAACGAATGTGCCTTTCTGCATATGACAATGCAATGCCTTTACAGTGACATAGCAGAGAGTGATGTGCTGCAGTTACCCCCTGTTAGCCAGAGCTGTGTGAGCCTTCTCCCTTATGAACCAGCAGCATGTTTCCATTTCCAACTGATTGGTTGATGCATAAGGATGAAATCGAAGTGCATCATGCAATAAACTGCACTAGCTACCAAACATGCTCCAAGTCAGCACATATACACTAGAATGTGGTTTAGTGTTAGAACATATGTTTACTGCGATGATGCTAAATTTAACTATTATATTTAAATTATAATAACTCCTCAGATTTGGACTTAAATCTACCCAGGTAGGAAGAGTCACGCTTCTTATCTAAGTGCTAAAGAGTATGTTAGCTAGCACCTGTTGTAAGATGTTGGAATTTTTCAGTGTAAGTAGTCCCAACTGTGTTTTAAAACATCCTGGCTAGTCAGGCTTAATTTTCTACCTGTGGACAGGGTTTTAAAACATGCTTTCAACTGTGACCAGCTGTGATCACACTAAGGGCAAAATAGCCTTTAACCATGTGTTAGTCAACAAAGACTGTAATATTGTGTCCAGCTCACTGCATACACTGCAAGAAGGACATTGTAAGCTGAAGTGAAGTCCAGTGGAGGGACCCTAAAATGGTTAGGGGCTAGCATACAAGAACGGCTGGGAGAGCTCAAATTCTTCAGCCTAGGGAAGGCTAAGGCAGGAGAATTTGTATAAGAAAACACAGTATTTGAACTTTATTATTTTAATGAAAGTGCTGATTAAGAAGCCAAATTTAGATGCTTTTCAGAAGATAATTTTTCCCCTAGGATCTGGAATGACACACTTCACATGAGTGAAAACCAACCATTTGACTTCTTGATTCTTTTAACTATCTGATAGGGAAACTAGCCCGAATGACCTGGAGAGGAGACCCTGTATATAACACATTACCAACTACTACAAGGAACTGATTCATATAGTACTAATGATGGAAATTTGTTTTAAAGACTGAATTTTCTGCTTTGTGTCATCAGTTCTCAGTGAAATAGGCATGGCAAGGTCGACTCTGTTTACCTATTAACTATGAACACAAAACACAAACTTCTCTAACTCAGCATGGAATCAGTCAGTTAACTAAATAAAGTAACTACTTATGTGCAATGGGATCTTGGTCAAGTCACTCAAAAGCTTACCACTTAAGATTATGGTTCTGCAGCAGTCGAAATTAAAATAACAGTTGGCTTATGTGGTACAGCTCTGGCTATGCACTCCCATTCTTCCCTTACACCCAACACTGCACCTTTTACCAAGCTGTTTCCCTGATCTAGGTCAACATAAAGCTCACCTAACAAAAATTAACATGGTCTTTGGTACAAAACAGGATCATAATAATAGCTAAAGCTATAGGCAAGAAATAATACTTAATTTCAATTTTCCATTTCATTTTAGACAGCTGCAATTTTCCTCAGATTTGGGAGTTGCGGGGATTGTGAAGTTTTAGAAGATTCAATAAAGTGATTTTTCTTATATGCAAAATAAAATTGCAACATGCTTTCTCTGTTACTGCTAGTTCACATTCCTTAGGAAAAAGTTGAAGTGAAAATTAATGAAATTCAGTGAATGCTTGCTGGAAAATATTTTCTTTATAATGAAAGTATAGGCATGTCATAACAATACTTAGAATGGAATACAGAAAGCATTTCAGCTATTTTTTATACTCTTAGAGAACATTATGTAATTTGTTGCTTAGATGTCATTAAGCTACACACAAAAAAAAATACTAGACATACCAAATAAAAATTATTAAAAAGCTCTTCCCCCCCCCCTTGTAGGATCCAGGGTTCTGACCCTGCTAAGACCCTCAGTCTGGCAAGTAACTATTGCAAGCTCCAGCTGCACCAAAGCTCTCTCCCTCTATGCTGGAGTCCCCTTGCAGACTACAGTGATCTGCACAAACCAATTCTTTTCCTCTCTGTCTGGATCTGGCAATGGCCCCCTGCAACCTAACTGCTCTCCCCACCAGCCTTTTCTCCAGGCTGTGTGTTGACCTGGCAAATGCTTCTAGCTGTAAGGAGATGAAAAGAAGGTAAGGAAAAAATTGGAAAAAAAGCACAAGCCCTGCAGATGAAAGTCTGAGGCAGTGTTTTCCTTTCCAAAGTGTTGCTACATTCCCATAAGCTTGTGGTTTCCTGCATTCTCTTAGAGGGCTTTTTTTCTTTTTCTTTTTTTTTTAAATCCTTCTGGTGATATCTGAAGAGGGGAAATGTCCAGCACTAACAGGAGGCCTTTTGTTCTATTCGTTTCTAAGTGGACTTTAACCCAGTTACTACAGACTGAGTCACTGCAGAAACAAATAAAATAAAAGCTCTCTGTTTTGTCCCTCTGGACAGGTCAGGAATATGTTAAGTTCTGTTCTCCCTTTCCTACTTTTTGGAAGCAGTACTAGACCTGGCATTGCACTGCAATAATAATGCACATCGTTTATGGCTGTTCTTTTTTATATGTCCTGGCAAGCCCTACAGAGCTGATATTCCAATAAAGCTAGCATTTCATTAACAAAATAAATGCACAAGGAGCATATCTTTGGGTGATGAGATGAAATTAAACCAGAGAAAAGCTGGCTACCAGGAACTGGTAAGATATGAGTGTGACACATATAGGTGCATATCTGAGCTATTTCAGTACCTTGTCAGATCTCAATTTTTTTAATGACTCACAGCAAATAACCGCCTGTCTCTGAATATAAGATTCCCTCACTCTCAGGCTGAGTTTTAGGCTGAATCTGAAGGTTAAATTTCGGGAATTTGTTGCAGTTCTGATTGCTATGACAAGTTATATCCTGTCACCATACATCAAATTTAGGGTAAATCATTATCTATTTAGATTCCAATCACCTAAATTAAAACATCTAAAAGAAGATCATTCTGGGGCTTACTGATCTCTGGAGGCTCTGGAAAGTCTGTGCACAAGAGGATTGCTCCTCCTCTTTTCCCCTTCTCTCATCAGCCGGCTTTCCCTGAAAATCTTTTTAACTCTTAAGTGTCCCCTTATTTATGAGCCCTCAGCTCTGGCAAAACACCTGCCTGTTGCAGCTGGCAAGTGCAGAAGCTGGCTACAAGCTTGCTTTTGCCCCTCTTTTGTGCCCTCCCTCCCCTACACCAGGTTACTCAGTTGCTTATCTAAAACCATTGTTTTTTTCCAACAGCCCTCTTCCTGGTCCAATTTGTTTTTAAGGTAGGGAAGTTTTATACTGGGGAGAAGTTAGAAGGAGGAAGAAGTAGTAGTAGGAAGTACTTAGTAGCAGTGGAAATATGTTTTTCAGCTGGGCAATGGGTTGTCATGCAAAGCTAGGACAGAGAGAAACAGCAGCACTTAAGAAAGGATTTTTTATGAGAACGTGACCATGCAGTGCTGCCTGGAGAATTAAACACAGGTAAAACCAAGATTGTTCTGGGCCATGGGTGTGAGTCAGTAGGAGTTCCACATGTGACTGATATTGTACTGGGCATGGGAGGACAGAGAGCACAGAGCCAGAGGACTGTACCGATGCCAGAGATGGGATGCAGAGTCAGGACTGAGCTCAGTACCATGCCAGGCCTCCTGTGGCTCCCCTTTCTCTCTTCTATTTCCCAGCAAACTGTCATCTTACAGTCACGGCACTCTACCTGGCACAAATGGCATCTGTTCCCACACCTGCTCAAACCTGTGTGGAAATACTGTCCTAGCCGCTGAGGTTTGCTGTAGATGTACTTTGGTCATGCCTTCTCCTGGTTTGATTTCTTGTGCCAGTTTTGATGTTCCTTAACTCTGAAACACTCCAGAAATGGTTGGTGAACCTCTTATGCTGTGCCAGAAGCAAGCTTCTTTTAGCCTTTTACTCTTATTAAAAGAGTAAAATGCAAAGCAAATGAAAAGTGAATATGAACTGTTATGCTATTGACTCCTTAACACACTGTATTCTGTCTGCAGAGATTTATGAGCCTACACAAGCCACAGCAGGAGTCCAGCAAAGGCTCTGTGATCGTGGTGCTACTTAGTATCATTATTATTGCCTAATTTATCTTTTGATATATTTTGCAACAGCCATAAGAGGCCAGAATATGGTCCAGGTTTAGCACAATTTGGGAGCATAGCTGGCTGCATTACTCTTTCCTTGTTAGAGTAACAGCAAGGGAAACACAGAGAGACTCTTTCTTTACTTTGTTTCTTCCTACTACATTACCAGGGTTTCACTGAGATGGTCCTCACATCACTTGGGCCAATAGAACAAACACAAAAAAGATTCCATCCCAACTAGAAATCTGGATGGGTTTCAGAGCTTGTCAAGAGCAAGTAACGCAGCAAAACATTCTGAAGTTCACATGGCAGATTCTTTGGAAGAGTTTCCAAGCAAATTTATGTTCATTTCTTCGCTGAATACTACTTGAAACAGAACTTACACTGGTGAACATGGGGATAAATTTGTGATCAGCAGAAGTGAAACATCTGTTTTACCAGAGACAACTGAACTCCACATGTTGTCAAAATCACATAATTCTAGAAGTGCCAATCTCTTTGTGGGTTGCTCTGAGAAAGGTCATGTCACTGAACTATTGGTGAATGAATGGCTTTTGTCCTGGAAAATTCGCTCCCAGATGTGCAGTGCATGCTGGAGCTCGATGCATTTTGCTTTGTTAACTTAGGCAGAGGGAAGAAAGATATCACAAGGAGATATCCTACTTTATGAGAGTAAGCTGGTCTCATAGATCCTGCATGACTTGTGTTTGTTTCATTCCTATTGAAACCTGTTGGACATGTTCACTGCCATAGGATGTTGCCTCAAGCTGTCAGTAAGATAATCAAATACCTTTACCTCAGCCTGGTCCGTTTACAGGCATGGCACTCATCAGTATAGGTCCGGGTTACAAATCAGAGTCAATGCTGACACTGTCTTTACATTCCTCTGGAGGACATCACACTGAGAGAAGTACTAACCTAGGCTGGTGTCAGAGCATTATTCCATGCCAGCAAATAGCATAGACAGATGGAAAACATTTGAATCTCTTTTCAGTACAGAGTTCTTTCCCAGTTCTGGGCAGGAACAATGGGGCTCCTCAGTTGTTCTTTTGCCTCCTAACCTTTGAGTCCCTGACACCAATAAAATGCTGACCATCAATGTTAGAAGCACTGTAACACTCACATCACGTGTCATCTGTTTCCCTTCTCCGTTTCACACATAGAGTCTGTGTGTGTGCATGTGACAGAGGGAGGAGAAATAAATGACACATGATCTGGGGGTTACAGTGAGACTACATGCATCTGCTTCAGGACACAACGGCATGGCACAAATGAGTGCAGTGTGTTTGTATGACATGGAGGCACATGACTATGCATACCACTGGGCAGCTCTGTGAAGACGTCAGTGGAACTGATTTTCTTTTGTAAGAGTTGTTCTCCCTGCCATATTTTTCTTTTTTTGGTCACAACTCTACTATTACTTTGCAACATGAGAAGATTCTCAGTGAAATCTCTTTTCTTGACACCTTAGAAACTAGGAAAGCCTAAGAATTTTCTGATGCAGAGTCAAAATGCACAGCAGTGACATGCAGCACATTATATATAAAATTGATTAGAAAATGTGTTTAAGCAATAGAATAATATAACTTGCATCCATCTGTCATTCAAGAAGGGATGCACAAAAGAGTCTGTCACTTAATTCAGGACGGTGATCAGTGGCTCTGCCTGGGAACGTACTTATTTACAAAAGGACACATTATGGCTTTAGAGCTTGTTGGAGTGAAGCAGGCTTAAATGTGAGTGTGCATATGAATTGTTCTATTTTATAACTTGTAAATTGCTCTTTCTGATGTACTCCACTCTCCAGTGACCTTTTGCTCAGAAACTAACCTAATCCTCACAGAAACTGAGCTTCCCTGGTTCATCACTATCAAAACAGCTGTTTTCTACCTATTTGTCCTGAGCACAAAACTTCAGTTACCCTTTTATTTTTCTAACTACTGAAATCAGTTTATTTTAAGTTTTACCAGTTGCTTACAGCAGGTTGCACTGCTTACATTTAGTAAGTAGTATGGCCAGATATGAGGTCTAAAAAGATTTTGCATCAACAAACAAAATAATAAAAAAGTGCGGAAAGCAATTTGAGCAGAAGACTGAATTTCTGCTAAGACCTTTGACAGTAGATTCGTTGGTTTCCAGCTGATGAGACAGACTTTCAGCTCCTTGCTGGCTTTATTCTCGAGTGATATGAAGGCATTTGGATAGTGCATTTTAAACCAGTTGGTTGTTTTCTTAGAGTCCACAAAGAGGTCGGGGAGAAAGGGGAGTATCTTTCTTGCTAATGTTAGCCAGACAATGGCAGCTTAACTGTAAAGCCCCCTAAAAGAGAATAAGCCTATTGTGTCCCCAGTGTGTTTCCCACATTTCAAAGGCCACTAAGTAGCACCAGCATCTTTGCCTCTGGGTTACTGAAAACAGACTCCTATGCTTATTAAATGATGTCTTTCCCTAATGATTTGAAACAAAAAAGGCACACACATACAAAACCAGAGATGTGCACATTTAAGGCTTCTCCTGCCATAAGGTCAAACACATGAAAAGACACAAAAAAAAGCTTGGCCCCAAGATATCAGAGTAGATCCACTTGCCCATCTCTCCCACACTGGCCCTTACTCTATTTTCTGCTGCGAGAGTCCCCGATTCCTGCGCAATTAAGCGCAGCACCAATGGCATTTCTGCTGCCGCTCCTTCCACTTGGCTTCACTGCTGAGAAAGGAGCTTGTTCGGCGGGGAGGCGGGCACTGCTGCCTGAATAGTCTCTGAAGCATTCATTATCTCCTGCCTAATTACATGGCCGGCATAGTGGTGGTGTTGTGGGAACATTGCATCACATTAATCAGCAAGGGGATGTGCCAAGATGAAAGGGTCCCCTTGTGTCTGCTCTCTGCTGTGGAAAATGGGCAGGAGGGTGGGGGAAGGAGCGGGGTATTTATCAAGTGGCAAGTAGGGAAGGCACAGCGGGTGCACCCCAGCTTGGCCTGGCCAAACCACCATCTTCCCAGGTCAGTGCTTTTGTAGCAAATGCACCTTTTGTGTTCATGCATGTTGATGGATCAATAGCTCCAGAGGCTAAAATCCTTCACCACAGCACAAGTATGAACAAGAGCTGTAAGGCAACACACCACTCAGTTGCTCCAAGAGGGAGTGGGAGCTGGTCCTCCATAGCCTGTCCTGCCCTCAGCCCACTCTGATTACAAATAGGATCACCTGTTTGAACAGGCTCAACCCGGACTCAGCTGCAACCTGGCCACAAGGCTTCACAGAAAGTCACTGTCCCTCAAAACACTCTCCAAACACATTCGCCTCCAACAGTCTCCGAGTCAAATGTTAAACAGTAGCTGTGATGGGGCTCCTGAATTAAAGTCAAGCTGGTATACAAAAGCAAAAGTTTCATTTCCCAAAGACTGCTGGTGAGAACCCCAGTTCATCCACATAGTATAAAATTTAAATGGACTCTTGAAATCTGAGAAGAGATCTCATTTCCTCCTATCTTTGTCCCACCTGCAGGACATTTAAAAGGCTTTGTAAGGCTTTGCATAGACGCTCCTCTGTGTGTCTGGGCTGGGGGGAGGGTTGAGGCATCCACACTGTGGTTGTTTGGCACCCTGCAAAATACTGGGTCAGACTGGAATACAAAATGACAGTCCTTGGCTGAGCTGCTTATTGCTGTGAGATGGAATAGCAGCGCTCTAGAGAGAATAAGGAAAGGTAATGGAAAAATGAAGACATTACAAATACAGTTCTTTGCATTCGTTAACCTCTCTCATTCACTTTTGATTCGATTGGTTCACATTAACCCTCTTTAAAATCCTCCAAGGACAGGCAGCAGCTCATGCTCTACTCTCTTCCCATTTGGCTTCCTGCAGGTCTTCTGTCCATCACAGCTTCTCTGCATTTGAACTGTGCTTCATGTTAAATTGAATTGCTTGGAATGGAAGTGTCTTGCCTCCAAACCCCATTGTTTTTGCAACGCATCTGGCTTATTAATGTAGGCTATTAAAGCCACTTTGGAAGCATATTTACTGAGATGCAAATAAGTTTATCTGCTACAAAGTAGGTGCGAACGCCAGTTACTCCTGCCGTGACTGTTGCCAAGTCCTCCCACTAGCATCCCATGCTGTTCTGTGGACAATTGGGGCAGCCTGCTTATCTGTGTGCCACCTGTTGAGCTGGAGTCACCCTGACCCAGTGCCACCTTTCTACTCAAATACTGTTGCCTAGTCAGGTGGTGTTCTTTGGGTTTCAGCACACGGGGCATCGCTGATATAATGCCAGACAGGCCTATACTAACAGACTTGACTTCATTGCCCTCTGGTGAGAGGAGTATATACAACAGGGCCTATCACTTTTTTTTCTTTTTTTTTCTTTTTAGGGAGTAAAAATGGGACCTGCCTTGGTTACAAGTGACAATCGAACTGAGGAAGGGGAAAATTCCAGTTATCTTGTCACATGTAACATAAACTGAGTTTATGGAGCAGGAGGGAACATTTAATATAGCTCAGCTCCAGATATCAGCTCTCCATCTTGGGCTTTTAATGATTACAACATCGCTCTGGTTTCCCTCTGCTTCCTGATCTTTGGGCACAAGAAAAAAAATGTCCACTGTGATACTTTAAATCCAGCATGGAGACTGCATGGTCAAGGAGCTCACTTAGTCCCAAAGCCACAATTCCTGTTTCACTCTAGTTTCAGTGCTGGAGATCCACAGCACCAAAGAGCATCTCAGCGTAGTTTCCACATTTGCCAGGTTTGAACAGAATCCTTCCTCTGCCATTTGGGAACAACATCCTTTAAACAAATTAACATAGTGTATGTGCACTTTCTAGCTCCTCTCCTCTGCTAGGTCTTCGGTTGACCACCCTGCCTTGAATACAAGACTCTTGGTACTTTAGTAATCTTTCCCTCAAGTCACCAGGACATTAGTACTCCAGCCATCTTCTTCCCAACAGAGACCCAGAAATTCCATAAGACGGAGAACATTTTTCCAGGCCCACACTCCTTAAAGATTGATAAAAACCACAGGACTGGAATTCCAGCCTCAAGACAAAGCAGTTTTACCCCCAGTGGTATTAAGGTTACTATCTGAACAACAACTAGCTGTCCTTTTCATCTCACATTTGCCTGACAAAAGTGAGATACTAAACTTTGATCACTGCAATGTATCCTGTGCTAAAACTGGCCAGTTTACATTGGAGGAAAAAAGCTTGAGAGATAACAGAGTGAAAAACTCTGGTCTCTAATCCAACAGACAGATAAAAAGACAGAAGCAGGGGGAAGAAATCCTACAACATGATACAAGGGAGATAATGACAGAGAAATGTGTCAGACTTTATAATTATTGTTAATGAGGTTAATCTAAGGGTAACTAATCCTGTGGGAGAATATGGTGGATTTGTGATCAAGGCCTTTTCTGAAATACAAGAATCTTCTGCATCCTCAATTCCAGTGCCTCTCCCCTTCTGGGACACCCACTGTCCCCCAGCACAGAAACGTCTCCTTTTCCCATGGAGCCACCCCAGTAGTGTGCAATTGTAATGCCCACCCCACAAAGGTAGTGGTTTATCACTGGCAACTTGCAACCCAAGCAAAGAACAGGTTTGTCTCCTGCTTGTATTAGCTCCTGACTGCATAGGCACAACCTTGTGTGTGCACTAGAGTTTGATTTGAAAAGTGTCTTTTGACTTGTGTTTTACCACCACTGCCAGTTACTCCAGGACTTTTGTGAAGCCACTGGGAAGACCAAATGCAGATGCAGCAGATAAAGTGCTCTAGAAGAGGCCTAGAGTAAGAGCCAGACCAGTTTCCATCTCCTCCTCTTTTTCATGTGCCCCACTCACTGCCATATTTATGGTGGCTATGCAGGACATTCCTACTGCAACTTCTGTGTAGAAAACACTGTGCAAATCACAGTGTTTCTACCAGCTTTGGGAATGTAACTTTGAAACCACTCTTTTTTCTAGAGGCAAAAGAAACGTGATGGTACAAAATAACCATGGGAATTTCTTGCTTTGACACAAAATTTCATTGCTTCTGAAGAAGAAAACTAACATCACAAACATTCTCCCTTCCAGCAGAGAGAAGGAAAACGAGGCAGGTGGCTGCTCCACATAAAGCTGTCCAGCCCTGAAATGGAAGTCTGTCCAAAGGTCTGCAGGCTGCTGAGGCACATCTGCAAAGACCACAACAAATCCCAACACAGTTAAGTTCTGTTTCACAGTTTCACCCCCACTCTTCATGTGACAGCTTTCTTTACAATCCCGCAGTACCTCTTTCTCACCTGGAAATATCATCTCTGGCTGTTCTTTTTCCTTGTCTTGGTCTCCGGTTTCCAATGGACTGTTAACTGAGAACCTCTTTTCTCCATTGTATCTATGTTCCTGTTAACCCTGCTTTACATATGCTATGACAAAAAATAAAATCAAACTTCAACTGCATAAAAAAGGATTCAAGCAATTTGATGGTAACTGCAGCATTTGTGCCTACTCTCACTGGTGCCAAAGGTGATTGGAATTTTAGTAATTCAGTAGATAGATAAGATATGGAGGTTATTTGATTTAGTATTTGGCTGTGCCATGTTTCTAAAATACTCTGCAGCTAAAAATGTAATGATCACATGATATATTTATTTAGGGTAAATGAAACAACTTCTTCTAAAGCAAAATGCTCATTGCAGGTGTAATTATCATATCTTTAACACTTTGTTGCAAGTTCCATTTAAAGGAAGCTCTTATCCAACAGCTCTGTAGTGATTTTTAAGTAATTCTCCTCCCTCCACACAGGCCACACTAACACCAACAGGGCTTACAAGGAAATCCCAACAGGCAGACTGTTATTCAGTGTATTTCTGCATTTCTAAGGCTCATCGACCTTTCTTTTGTCAGATAAAAGCTTCCCATCTATTTAAGCCCTTCATTCTTGCAATAGTCCCACAGAAAAGTTGACATCCTTGGCAAGGAGAGTGAAAAGCAAATTGTCCGCCCTTCTCAATAGGCCAGGCTGGAGTTGTTTTAGCCTGTTTAAATCTCTCCCCTATTTATATGCTAATGTTCTGGTATCAGCAGAAAGTATAAACAGTGTTGTTTACAGCTCCCTATAGTCTGTGAGCACCAAGCTGCCAGGAGAATACTGTGTACTGGGCAAAGAGATATATTTATTGAAATTAAAATGGCGTCCTCTAAGACCATGAGAAACAAAATTGAACTGTAAAACTGCAGTGTCAGCCAACAATATAATATACAAAAAAGGACTGGCAAAAAGCCATTAGCCAGGGGGTCAGTCATGGGCTCTGGGGAGTTAAGAGATTTCATATTTAACAGGAAGAGATCTGGGGAGGCCTTCAGCACAGAGACCTCTGAGAAAAGAGAGCATCAAGTTCCTTGGCAAGGCAGCTTACATGCTCCATTTGCTGTTACTGCAGATTTTTGTTAGTGGATAATGGCTCAAAGCTTGGTTCATAGCTATCCTGAATCCTGAAGTGAATTAAACTCTGCTAAGGAAAACAGCATGGTGTAAAGGAGCAAGTACAGGAATTGTTGAGTTTAGATCTTGTCTCTTCATTTTGTGGTGACTTTTCACCAGAAGAGCACCAGGTCTTAAGAGTAACAGCAAAACCAGGCAGCAGTACGGATGTACAACAAAGATGTTTGTGCAATGCCAAGCTCTCTGAACATTAGGGCACAGAGCTCGTGTCTGCTTTACGTTAGTCAACAAAATGTTGACAATTGCAATGGCAATCCCTGTTCAAATCCAGGGAAATACCTGCTCCCATTAGTAATGCTTTATCTTCCAGTAAATAAATACTTAAAAGCCTTTAAAAAAAATCCTTGATTACCATAATGCCTGCTGTATGCAGTTCTCACACAAATGAGAAAAGATGCTGAAAAAGGATGCTGAACTGGTTGACCTCACAGTCCTGACTGTATGGTTTTCTACTGAAAGTCAGAAAAAGATGGGGCAATTTAACTCATATACTCCTACTGTATATATTTCAGTTCTCACCATCTGAGATTCAGCACTCTACTTTCAGGAGGAAAAACGCAGGGTACTTCAGTGAGGGCTCTTGTGAGCCCAGGCCACACAGGCCAGCTGAGGCACATCCAGTGCCTGCCTGCACTGACAATACTGCACTCTGCTGTCTTTAGAGTGGGACTCCAGTGGCCAGATAACCAGTCCTGCTTGTCTCTGTGATCCAAAGCCACTTCACATCCACCAGTACCACTGCCTCTCTTGCTGAGCAGTCTCAGACAAGGTACCAAGAAAGGACTGAGTCTTTTTAGCCCTCACAGTCCTGCAAAACCAGTGCAGAGGCATCTGGGTAGGACAACATGTAATTGCTTGGCTGTTACTAGAGAAGTATACATGTACTGCAAATAAAAGGAAGTCACCTACTCAATAACTTCATATCAGCAGCACTAGATTGCTGAAAGGGTAAAATGCCAAGAGGACCACTTGCAATGACATTGCACCTCGTCAGAGCAGCACAATCGCAGAAGAGTTTGAGGTGGTGAACAATGAGAGTATTACACTGGAAAAGATGTGCTTTTCTTCCAGTGGGAATTCAGTTGCTAAGCGCACCAGGAGGATTTACAGCAACCCTTTGCTGTAATAACTAAACATAGGCCTGCGTGAAAATCCCACATTTGGCTGTGGCACACGGGCTAAACTACTCTGTCTCCTTCTAGTACTGTGTTCCCAAAGAAGGAAACAGTTTATTTTTGCTACTACAGTACATCTGAAATTAAGTAATAGTCTGCCAAATTTTCCAACGCAGAAAAGTTTCTCTGTCTTCTGAGTTAAAGTAATCTGCATGTGGTCTTGCGCATATTACTTACATCATCTTTTTAAGAGACTTAATCTAGCCACTTTTGAGCTTTGAAGTTTTGCTGTACAATGGTAAAGGGTTAAGACTACCCAGACTGCATCAGGTGCCCTGCACACATTACACCGTGTATTTTGCAGGATTACAAGTGCTTATCAACAGTGCAAATAAACCAGCTCAGTGCTTTTATTCTACTCAAGACCGTCTGAAACGCGTTCATTTCCAATAACTGACAGCTAAACCACTAAACCAGGTAGGGATGATGCTTGTTGGAGCCATTTTGAGCTCCAGCAGCAGTTTTTAAATTTCCTTCCATTACTTATTATTAGTTACTGTTTGCTAAGTACCAGCAGTAAGATACAAATACAGGCAGCTCCATAGCAAGGGGTTAACTTTTAAGTAAAAGGCATATTGATTGAAACCACAGTATGAACAGTGAGAGACGTCTTGAATCTGAAGCCACGAGTTGGGACTGCAGTGTTTGTATTTTCAGCATCTGTGTCTGAAAGATGACGAAAAGGCACATAAGTGTTTTTAAGGGTAGCTGGGTGTTTTGGTCGAAGAGAAAGCTGACGCATCTAAAACTAGGTAAAGAGAGAACTGTAGATGTACTTCTTAAAGATGAGTCAACAGAAACAGTAATAAAGAAGAGGCTAGAATGTAGTCTTACATAATTCATTGCTGCTTGGACATGGGCCGGGAGGGAAGAATGGAAAAAACAGTCCATAAAGATGCCAGTAGTTTCTAAGCAGAAACATCTGTTGAGGTCTTAAAAACAGTCAGGCCTGCAGCAAGCTCAGCAACAGTAAAGTCTGCAGTTGATCACTCCTACCCTCATCAGTCCCATGAGCTCCCACCCCTGGGACTGGATCAGAGCTTGGAAGATAGCTGACACCATGAATCAAACACAGCTCCTTTCTTAAAGTGGAAAAGGGGAGGAACAGAGAACCAGGATGGGCGTCTGGGGAAAACAAAGTATTATTTGGAATGGAGGTATTCAGGAAGAGTTACAAAAGAGTAAGGGAACATGCAAAGGGAGACCCAGTGGCTTATCCACTCTGTCCCATGGGGTGCTCTTACACTGAATTTCCATTGCTCTGTCCAACCTAATTTTCAATGTCTCAAGCAAAAGGCCTTGCTCCCCTTGGGAGGCTATTGTGAAATCTCACAAATCATCTTTGCCTTTTACATGACTGCTTCTTCCTTTGCGATAGTTCATTTAACTTTGTTTTCTCTTGATATTCAACAGTGCTCCTAGACATACCAGTTCCAAACAGCAATTTCTTCTTTCTGAAAGCATTTGTTCCCCTTCGCTGTCTTCTCTCAAGAAAGGAGTTATCTTAAAAATATCTGTGGAGACTGTATTTTGTTCATCTCTGCAGGATCTGCATCTGCCAACAGGAAGGGAGCATGGTTCTACTGGATCTTACAAGGATCATTAATTGGGGGGCTTCAACTGCTGTATTACAGGAGATGTATACATTGGCAAAAGTTCTTATAAAGCAAGGTTTGGAGCATTCTCTTTCCCATCTCTAATAATTTCAGGTGCCAATTTTGACTAATTACTCATGTTAAAGCTTCTTACAGAATGTGAACCTTTATCGACCAAGAAGGCCAAACTTCAATCAATGACAATACAAATTTTAACTACTGGTCCTTAGGTGGAGGTTCAATTTTTGCTGCAAATGCAAAACTCCAGCAGCCTGCCATATCCATGGGAGTGGGCAGTAACTTAGCGGTGAATTTCTGAGTTTGCAAAGGTTTCTACTTTAGAGTTAGTGGTGACTGAAATACCATGCAACCTATACTTCATTTCACAAAAAAGGGTAGTATTTGAGTGCTTGGTACTTTGGAAGTATTTACCCTGCACTTTTGAAAATCTAAGGAAAATCCTTTTGCCCCCTTAAACTAATCACTAAAATTTTCCTAGCAAAAGTTGTTCTATTTAAATTTAGACTGAAGGATCAACATATGGCTTACTGGAACTTTTGCTGTGAAATGACCAATGCAGTCCACAACCAGCACCTCCGTAACAACAACAGAAGCAAGCAGAGTAGTGGTTAAAGTGTTTAGATGTTCAAAAACAAACTCTGCAGTTCTCAGAATCATCAGTTTTCAGATTTTGACCTGCGCTAAACCTGCACTCCAAAATGGCACAGTGAGATTTGCTTCCTGGTGCAAAAGTTCCCAAGTTCTTGGCACTGAACATGAAAGACAGCTTGCTGCTCAAGGAATCTATTCCAGCCTGCCTGGCTCCCTGCTCTTCTTCCCCACATTTTGCATTTTTTCATTAGATTAGCAGCTTTGAACAAGAAACGATGGCACTATCTGAAGCTCCAAGGACCCATTTATCAGTCTGTAAGATGTTCTCCATCTTCATCCCTGCTTTCTGGCTATGTCCATAAACATTGTATCAGGGGAGGACTTTGTGACAGTGAACTTGTTCATATTTCTAGTTGTCAAGTCAGCTGGATAACTTAGTGTTGATGGTGGGACAAATAACATTACTAGAAGTAGTGCTATTACACAATTTTTCGTGTCATGCAGCTCAAAATTACTGATCAAAAGGCCTTATCAGTAGCTTGGCTTTCCTTTCAGGTGTGGAGCAAAGTTGTCACACTGCATATGAGGCAGTGGATGACTTCAAAGACTGAGAAACAAAAAGGCTTAGAAAGCTTCTTGCATCCCGCTATTCCTCCTGCAGATTTCTAACCAGTCTCAGCCAGCTGCCTACATCCAATCTGGTCTCATGAAGCCCCAGTTCCCTGCAGGTCCTCTGGCAGCACACAAGAAGGGAATGGTCTCCAACAATGCAGGAGTAAAGGGAACTTTTAACTCAATGTTAAGCCTCTTAAAAAATGAGCTGAGGTTCCTCTGAGATTTTATTAAATCTGCCAGCCTGTGAAATACTGCCCATTGGATCAAAGACACAATGCACCCTTTCTTAGCTTGTGTTGAGCTCTTCATGGATCTCCAAAGGGCAGTAGGGCTGTAATGTCTTGTTAGGTCAGTCATTAAATACAAGGAACTGAAAAATTCACCAGAAACCAAGAGTCAGGATGGGACTCTGCCATCCCTTCAGGAGCACAACATCTGACCCTTTTAATTCATCTTCACTCCCTTCTCCCCCAGTACACTGGGAACTACTCACTGTTGCTGATGTATAAAACCCTGCCACGACAACTACTAAAAAGGGCAGCTCCATGCTGGCATTGATCCTGCCTTCATCTCACTGCATTCTTTGTCTAAGAGAACAGAGGCAGGATTAGAAGGCGGTTTAGAGTGCAACCAGGCAGTAAGATTAATAACTGCTCTTAGCTTCATTCATGATCAATTGAGTGTATGTGAATCTGCAGAGGACCTTCTCCAAACAATCAGTAGGGATGGTAGTGGCAGTCATGGAACCGTAAATCCTAAGCAAATTTCAGTGACATAGCATTTCTTTAGGGAAAAATTACGTTTTGCTATCTCTCGATCAGCAAATACTGCTCTGCTTGTGTAGGTCTGCCAGTACTTACCCCCAAATCTCTTATGCACCCTATCTTACTCCCTAGAATGTCCACTGACCCCAGTGGGCACACAGGCAAGTCTTCTGTGAGGGAAAGTTTGCTATTTGGAGTGCTTTCAGCCACACATTTGAAATGTCTCAGCTACTCTTTAAACAAATCAAAGCCTACAGGATAAAATGTTTCACCTGACTTATCCCAACTTGATCTCCCACAAGTAATGCACATAAATCACATGGTCTGGCTCCTTTTTCTTGAAGGGGTTAGCACTTGCTTTATGAATTCTTGCATATGCGAATACAAGCTATAGCATGCACAGTGGCCAGAGAAGTGACCATCAAATGTGTTCCCCAATGACCAGCATGTTGGTAAGACCTGACTGGTCAAAGTTCAGTAGTTGCTAGCGTAAAAGTAAAAAATGCTTTTACATATGTGAATGAAAGGTGGCCATCTTTTACATTCATTATGTAATTCTGTCAGCATCACAAAACAGAGTATTTTTGTAGCACTTTGGTCACCTGCTAAGACATGCAGTACAAGGAGTGACTCCCGACAGTGTGTGCCTGCAAGGCTTTGGGACACCACTCTGGTGGGAGCAAAACCCTGTGGGAAAGGCATGTGCAGGAATTTGATTTTAGAGTGTAGAACATCAGATACTTTTTTTTTTTCAGAGATGCCCCTGTTTTCAATCTGTACATCATTTTTATTCTAGAAAATATCAAAGTAGAGAGGACCAAGCTACACAGAGGAATGTGTATTATAAATCCACAACTGAAATGGAGCTGGGGCAGCAGTTAGCCACGTGGACAGCACTACACAACAGTTTAGGAAAAACATGACAAATAAGTTTCCCTTTCTAATGGCCAACAATACCTTGCAGGCATGTCTGTACAGACTTGGAATGCCTGGAGCCAGGTTTCAAAAGTGTATTGTCTCGGCATTTTGCTTGGCCTGACAAAGGAGAGGAAGGTTGATTTGCCCTTACCACACTTCGTAACATGTTCTGTAACATGTCCTGCAGGGCCAAATTTCTTACTTCAAATAATGGAGTGTTACCTGAATAGTCACCCCACAGTCTGCACACAGCAGCTGGCTGTATTCCCATGCATATAGAAATTTGCCGTCCCTATTTAATTGAAACAGCAGGAGAATTTATGGAAGCAGAATTGGATTCCCCTAGCTGATAACTGAAAGATTAACTTCTGGAGGGAATGCCTTGAGATTTTCAATGACCACATATGATTAGGACATTGGCTTAATATATCATCTATCCACACTGTACTGACTAAAACAGGGCTGATGGTAGAAAAAAAGAGAAAAGTGAAAAAGAAAGAACATAGAGGCCTCTGCCATCTGAAGTATGGTATAAAGAGCCCCACAAAATCTGTCTGCCCAAGGAATTTCTTACTGATTAACAGTTCATACTGGCATCAGTGAGAAAGAGTCCAGGCAAAAGAAAGCTGCTCCAGCATGTTTTAAAACAAAACAAAACAAAACAAAAAACCAAAACAAAACAAAACAAATCCCACATCCCCACAGGCTCTTGTTTTCACTAGGCCAAGTGCCACTGACTTCTGCAGACCTCAATCAAGATCATTAACTGTCAAACTTGGACTATATGGGACCACTACATGAGACTTGCGTTCACTCTTCACAGTAATTTTAAATTCTGTTTCCAGTTCATGCTAACCTCTTACGCCCCAGAAGCATTCATGAAAAATTAACACTGGCATTGAAGGGAGACTTTACATCCAATGTGATATATTGCAGAAGGGGATGGGTGAAATCTCAAAGTGGGCAGTGCAGTGAAGCTCTACTTCTGCAGGTTTTCTGCCCAATTTACAGGCCCAAGATAGCTCAGCAACTTTGAAATGTTGCTTTTTCATGACAGGGCTATACTACTCCACTGGATTATTTAGAATTAGATCTTGTTAAATGACGCATCTTTGACAGTTTTACCCTAGAACTGACCATGAAAATAGCCTTTTTTGCTCACATGAAAGGACTTCGCCTCAGGATTGAGGCACACAAGCCACAGCAATAAGGAGAATGTGGAGCAAGCAGTAAACACCAGTCTTCAATGCTGTCCTACCAACATTAAATTCACTAAAAAAAACAGTTGAGAGAGACAGATGGTAAGATATCTAAGAATGCTGATACTTCTGAGAAGGGGAGCAAGACAAGGGTCATTTGTAAAAATAGCAGAAACCCTGTCTGTAACTTCAGCAACGTTCAATTTCTGTATTTAAAAGAGTCCTCTGAGGCTGCAGCTTTCATGCACATACCCCGGCTTTCACAGGGAGCATGGGAAAATAAGCTCATTGTGTCAGAAGGCCTTGAAAGGGAAAGGAGGTTTGCAGCAGCATGGGAGCAGGGGAAGAGCTAGAGCCCAGCTTGAAAACGCATGGAGAGAAATTGAAAACAAACACGTACCTACCCCCAACACACACACACACACACGCCAGCCCTAAACTCTGACTGAACTCTGAAATCGGAGACCAAGCTGCTTTGAAAGCCACTGCTAACTTTTCTTCTTCTCTCCTTTTTTTTGTTTGCCTTTTTTTTTTTTGTTTGCTTTGGTTTGGTTTGGGGTTGGGGAGTTGTTTTGTTTATTACCTTTCTAAGGAGGACAAGAAAATCAGCAAATGTGTGTGTGTGTGTGTGTGTGTATCTCCTGGGTAGCTCAGGAAAAGCGAGTTGTCAAAAGCCCACTCCAGCATCTATCTTTCTTGTTCCTGGTGAGGATTTTATAAATATTTGGGAGGTTGCATGGGGCTGGGGGGGATAGCTGGGGAGAGTGGAGGCTGCAGGAGGGAGGCTAGATAACTTTTGGGCCCACACAGCACAGAAGTTTTGAAAGCCTGCTTTTCATTAGCATTGCCTAGCAACCAACTCATCTGCTGCAAATCTCATCACGCCCCTGTAAAGCATCCACGGCATGCTAATCTTTTCATTTAATAGAAAAGCTGCTGTAATCTTTCTTCCTTTTCCTTTCTAAAAAAGCAGACAATAATAATAATAATAATAATAATAATAATGATAAAAAAAGATTCTGTCCCTGCTCCTCCCGCTGCCCTGCACCCCCCCAGTGCTCTTGTTGATCCAACACTTTGCTGAGTTCCCATGGATGACCTACATGTGTGTGTTCTGGCTGATAAGTCTCAGCTGCAAAGGCGAGCTTGGGTCGGTTTTTGCTTTCTGTGCTGTGTGTGCTGGAAAGGGAGGGCAGCGAGGGGGAGGATTTTTCTGGCTGGGAGCTGAGAGAGGAAGGAGGCATGCAAGGCTACAGCACTCAGAGTCCGAACAGGTCCAAATGGCTTAAATGAAATCTCTGGCTTCAGATACTGTAACTGAAGCCTCCCCAGCAGACAGGGAAGAACTGGTTTGTTCTGGTGTGTGCACATACATGCGTGTGCATGCTTCTGTGTGCGTGCACAAATCCAAGTTCTCCCCATATCCGCAGGAGAAGAGCGAATCATACTTTGTTGCTGATGAATTCCATGTCCAGCCAGCTGCAAACAAGCCGTGCTCTGGAATCTCCCTGGGCTTTGCCTGTCCTTTCACTCTGAAAATATCATGCCTAAGGGTAGGGGAAGTGGTTTGGACAAACTAAGACTTGACCTGAGCATCTGCCCAGAACTGAAACCAAACGTCTGTCTTCCTGAATTTCTGGCTTTTCATAAAGCTCAGATAATTTCTCCTGCCACCTGCCCATCTTCAAGCATGTCTGCGCTTTATGGTTCCACATGGAAACACTAATCTGTCATGAAATAGGTCATGCATGCAGCTTCTGAGCTGGTGAGAAGCAGGAACCTGAAAACCTGCAGATGAGCACATTTGCAAATATCCAGCCCCGTTTTCACAAACACACACCCCAACGAGCAAGATGTGTGCCACCTTGCCCTTCACTCTTTCCTCAGTCTCCTTCCCCTCTTTCTAGTCTCTATATTTCCTCTACCTTATTTGTACTTCTAAGTGCTCCTGAGGATGTCTTGTCCTCCCAACTCAAAAAGTAGTCAACTCCTCCAAAGTGCAATCCTGGGGCCATTTCACATTCTGCTTAACGAGCTATCCTCTTTCCTGCTCCTCTAAGCTGTGAACCTTGAACATAATACACTTCAGTTCTACCCACGTGATGATTGAGAGCAGACTTCTTTACAAAGATGTTTCCTCTTCTCCTCTACAGCATACTGCTGGAAGCATTCCCACTAGAGAGGTGCTGTGAAGGTGACTGCAACATCACAAGGCCCTAAAGCAAAGATTAAGTCACTCCAGCCAATGTTATCATACCTAAGGAAATGACAATGTGGCCATTGTGCGATGGATCAGGTAGAGATAAGATACTATGAATTTCCTAAGAAATCCATACTAAAACTGGAGCAATATGAAGCCTGGAAAGCAGTAAATCATGTAAAGTTGGAAAGGATACCACAATTGTGGAAAGTATTTCAATGTCACACTTTGCATTTTTAAGTAATACATGGTGAACAAAAATTTTCAGGCCTACTCTTACAAAATCCTGAAGGATAGAGAGGCCCAGTAACAAAACTTTTGACAGTGTAGCTGAAGGAATGGCTGCAAGGCCAGTGAACAGGACAGCAAGAAAGCTCAACCAATCTCAGCTTCAACCTCTGGCAACCATTTCAAAGGGTTTCATGGACCAGAGTGCCCACAAGCTGATGAAATGAGACCCTTCATGCGCCATTTACTGCACTTGACTGGGAAGAATGGCCAGCTTTTCAAATATACATCCACCTTCTCTCTCTTATCTTCTAAACAACTCCAGTGCTACCAGCTTCAGCAGCCTGCGCTGCAAGCGCTTTCATAGTCATCAATCAGGTGAAAACCCTTTCCCCTGTGCACACACTGGGCTTGAAACCATTATGGGCTGGCTCTGCTCCCACAGCCAGCTGGAGACAGAGGTGCTTCAAATGCATTCGACAGGAAAGGAAATAAAACCCCCACCTTTGCTGGCTTTTAATTAAAAAAAATCCCAAGCCTCATTGGTTCTCAGGAAAACATAGAGTTGGCTCATGTTTAAAGTGGTAGTATGGAAATAAAATTAGTATTTTAACAAATTCCAGTCCCTGTGTTAGTAAGGCCTTTAACAAAAAGGCTGTTCACCATAAAAATAAGACTTTTTGGTCACTGGAAGGCAGGTAATTTGGACTCAAAAGAAGACTACTAAAAGAAGCTACTAATTGCCTCCTCTTTGGGATTTGTACCTATCTTTTCACAGACCTGCATTTCTTTGAAATCAATTCTAGGCCATTCCAGGGACAGTGAGCTCTGTTAGGCTGGATAAGAAGTAACAGATAGCAAAGCAATAGCACCAGGTGGCAGAAAGAAGCAAGTGAGGAACTGAATGCCACTTACCCACATGGCAGATCATTTGCTGTGAACTACCATCACTGTTGTGATGGAAAAGGATAGATTCTTGTGAGTGGAAAATGAACTGTAATGAAGACAAGATTCCTTGGTTCAGGTGCAAATGGTGATTACAATAATTTTTCTGTACTGTCTCAGAGAGCAGAAATGAAATATGTGGCATGTCTCAGGCCTCTCTTGTCCTTGGTGAACTTACATGCAGGTTTCAAATACCCCAGCCTAACTAGCATTCTCATTATCAGAATGAGCTGAGAAGCCAAAAATGGAATGAACATCCTTCAGGTCCCCAGACAATGAGGGAGGACTTAAAGGGCTTTTTTTTTTTTTTGATCAACCTAAAGGTAAGGTTTAATTGCAAGCTCCTCTTGTTGACACTGAATTCTAGTCTATGGATGTATGATCGTCACAGCCTCTGCTGAAGAAAAAATTCTTAATCAAAGAGCAGCAGCAAGTTATCCGGAATGATCCACTCTTGGGAAAGACTCAGGCCTAAGAAAACAGTAGATCCTTCTTAAAGGGCTCCTTTTCTTTTTTCTTTTTTTTTTTTTTTTAGTTTTAGTAAGTTGTAACAGCTTCTTTCTAAGATACACTCTTGTTTTATAGCAGTCATGTTCTTACAGCATTAATAAAATGACAGCTCCCAATGAACAGTGCATAGAAGACTTACAGTATTGGACAAGGCTGAGAAATGCTGGCTTTCATGGTATTCTGCAGTTCAAAGTGAGGAAAGTTTGTCACTTTGGCAGAATATTAGCTGAGGGAAAGAAAAATGTGTGAAGGCAGTTAAGTAAGGTTACACAGGTGCTGCTACTTCAGACTGTGGAAAAAAAATAAATTATAATACATGTGAAAGAAAATAATCTCCCAAACATTTGAGTCTTCTTACTGCAGGGATAAAACCACAAGTCTGCTTTAGGAGTGCTGCCCTCCTTTAACGCGCCAAACATCACACTGACATTCTTTAGTGACTTGTGGTTTGGAGAGATGGCCATATGCAAAACTGAGGTCTACACACTTCTTAGAACTAGAAAACTATTTGAGTACGTTCTGGTAAACTTTGAGATGCAATCAAGCCAAAGACAATTTTACATGCTAATAGAACTCCCTCTCATGATAAATGTTATGTCTCTTAAGACAATTTTATCATTTAGGCCACTCCTTACCCCTCACAAATCAAGAGATAGTTTCCAGTTTTAGGGAGGAAATGAGAAGGGCTTAAATGCTGCCAATATCAAAACAGAGCATTTACAGAACAGCCAGAGTTTTGAAGCAAGTTCTGTGATTGCTAGGAATAGGTCAAACTCAAATTACATTCAAAAGCACTCCAAAAGTTTAAAGAAGGTTAGGGAGATAAAGTAAAAAGATGTCCTTACCATGAACTCATATGTACTGAAGAAATAGATAAAATTTTACCCAAGAGATCATTAAAATTTAAGTTGTTATTTAGATAGAATTCTTGCCCTGTAGTTCAGCAAAAGTCCCCCTTGCTCTGGACAGAACTACTGAACTGCTTTCTTCAGAGGATTGATAAATGAGATGCCCTTAATTTTTTCACAGAATAGACATCAGCGTTGGGATTTGTTGCCATACATGGCATATCCCCCCAAAATTTACTGAGTTTCAGTTGTATTAGACATCAAATCCTAGAGCCAAAATATCAGGTTTTGGTTTAGTGTTGTGAAACACTTATTAATTTAAAATGTCAAATTGCATTCCATCAGAGAAAAATGCTGGTATTTTAAAGGTTTGGGTAGCTTTAGATCTAAGGTGTATACTTTTAACTGCATGCACAAATAGGAAGCAGACTGTTCTTTCTAAAAGTAAGAGGGAAATGAGGCAAATATCTTGTCAGCCAATTGCTGTGCAACAGTGAAATATAGCAAGATTCAAAAACCTCAGCATATATTTAAGGTCTGGAGAGTTCCTTTAAGCTGTATCTTCCCACACGAACCTCCTCTTATGCCACACCAAGTTTAAACCTCATTGTGGCTATTACTTCCACAGTCTTCTGCTTCAACAGGCTCCCAGCTCCTCATTGCCATGATTCTACTGCTCGCTGCTTTCCATTTGGGTTCCTTCAAGATGCCCAGACAGGTACTGTGAAACTGGGGACACATATCAATTTCTTGTGTCCTAATGCTGCCTTACAGTGACTCAACAGTTCTTAAAGGTTAGGAAAAGGAATTTCAAAAGAAAATGGACTCAACCTTGTGCTGGAGCATGCCTAGAATATGACTATCTGTGGTAAATTTTTATGTGAAAACAAAACTCCTTTCCCTTTTTTTCTCCTTACACCCCATTCATCCATCAATAATGTGCAATCTGTACCCAAAAATGGAGGCCCATAGAGCTTCCTAGAAAAGAAGAATTGCTTTCAATCACTTGTAAAACAACCACTTTCTTCATAACTCAGTACAAACATTTTGAAGAAACTTTCTATCAAAACCAAGTCCCTTATATCAGCTTTTTTGGCTCAAATGCTATGGTAAATTATAATTAGATGAAAACAGGATTTTATAATGGAAGGTTTAAGACAACTGCAACAATCATGGGGTGTCTAGCTCTGCCTGTCCATCAATAATAAGGTGAGAGCAATTCCAAATGCCCAAATGAGCAAACACATTCAAAAATGAGCTTAAACTCCTCAACAGATCACTTAGGACACATTGATGTACCCAGATGCTTCCTGCTCCCCAGATAACAGGGGCAATTCCATGCCTATCTCTGCACTAGTCTTAATCTATGTACTTCCTCTGAAGGTCACTGCCTGGGCTTTCATGTGTCTGCAACTTTGTTGTAGATGCTTTCTGGTATTGCAGGTGTAGTGGTGCATGCTTCTGTGCTTACAAACACAGCCATCCATTAACTCCTCGTCATCCTCTTTTGCCAGGGATTACTCAATAGATACACAAAACATAGTGAAAACAAACCAGGATTGCATGATCAAAGTTTTTTATTCTGTTCTGCCTGCAAAGTAGTGTTGCTCAAAAATAAAAAGCCCTAAGAACGCTGGGATCTAACTACAAAACACATGAGGGATAAGCAGCAGCACAAGCTTCCCCACTGTCTGATGCTTCATGGTCACTCAGTCAGGCAGAGGAACACTAAGGACAGGAATGATGTATTGCCTCTGACCTCTGGGACTTCTCTGCTGACATCAGTGACAAAGGTTTCAGGTGGTTTTCCCCAGTTAACCTCATGCTGGACCACTGACTCTTAGCAGAAAGACCAAAGAGGAGAAGGAGGAGTATAGTTCTAGGTCCCATCCTCAATGTGTATGCTGCTCTGCAGTCCCGTATGTCAACATGGAGTAAGGATCCCTTATGGAGGGAATCAAGGTGATCAACTGCTCTCTGCTGGGAGGGAAAAGAAACAGACTACAGCAAAGAGAATTCTAACCCCTGCTCTTGCTAGAGAGTTCTTCTGAAAGGCAAATGCCTTCGACCTGTTTGTTTACTGTTAGAGACAAAGCAGGCCCAATCTTATAGAGCAAAATATCTAAGTCTGGAGACTTACACTATCTTACTGAAATTGAACTCTTCATGATGTTAGAGCCTATACAGCAATTAACTTAGGGCACTCTTTTCAGTGGTTTTAAGAATACATATCAGTACATTTTTATGGAAGGTCCTGGCTGCATGGAGAATTGCATTTGTAAGTCAGCTGTGAAACACAGGCCACTGAATTCAGAAACTGTCCTGGAAACAGCACCTGCCAGAGCTGTCTTATGTAACGGGAAAGCTTAGAGGAACTGATGAATGATTATCTAAAGATGCCATTCCATGGCACCTTCAACCAGTCTCAGCTGAGTGGCCTAAAAAAATCCCCCTGGATTGTTTTTCAGCCAGTTTAAGCCAGTTTGTGCAACCATTCAGGTCAGGAAAGTGCCAGTGCCAGAGCAAGAGAAGGAGAGGGAGCTGGGAGCTGAATGAGTAGGAGCACAGCAGACTGAGCAGTTTAAATTGCTATGGAGCTGAAGCATGAAACTATTTGATCCTTTTCAGTCGCTACTGAATGTAGCACATGAGCTCCTACATATTCACTTCTTAATGCTAAAGCACTTTTTCAGATATTTACAAAAGATCTTCCCTGATTATCACAGAGGTAACTGGACCCCACAGCACTTCCACTGAAGGCATTGGAAAGAAAACAGGCTGCTTTCAGTCAACAATGGCAAACCAAGCAAGGACTGAAACTGAAAAGCAGCTGTGCAGAGACAACCTACAATTAGAATTACAGACAGTAAAGAAACACTGAAGAGAAATGGCCTCTTTGGATTTCGAACTGAAACTTGCTCTCTTGAATATTCTGTGCTAACTGGGAAATGGAAACGATTTGCAGTAGACAAATCTGATGTCTGACAGCTTGAATGTAGTGGATAGAAGTGGCACAGTAGTGGATAGAAGTCGATGCTCCTTGACTCGTAAATTAAATCAACTGTGAAGTCTTTAATAAAGGGCAAAGTGTGAATAAGCTGGTTGAAGGGACCCTAGATTGTGTGGAAACTAGCTGATGGGGAGATGCTCACTCTGCGTACAGCTGTCCTAGTCTGAGAGACTGCTGCCCTCCAGCTGCCTCTATCTGCCACCCCGCTCAGGGCTGCTGTCTCCCCAGCAGTTGGCAGACCCGCCGGTGTGAGTGCTTCCAGGCAGGGTTTGTCACATCAATTTAAATGAGTTGTTTGAGCTAATGCACCTTTACCCTACACCCCAAAACGTACTGGGGAGTGTACACACAAAGCCTGTCCATGGCTGAGCAGCTGGCAGTGGCCAACAGAGGGCTGTGGTAAGTAACTGAGCTCAGCAACGCCTTCCAGCTGTGTCCGGAGGAAGGGGGTTGTCCATGGGTTTTGACTTCACTCTTGTTTCCATAGGGAAATTACACAGCTTTAAGTAAATGCACAGTTTATATCCAATTTACCTACACTATTGCAAACCCTTGTGTAAGCACTTAGTGAAATGCAGCTTAAACAGAGGAGGAACATGGGTGTGGCACAAGTTCCAGTAAACCTATTAAACTTATTTAAATTAAACCAGTGGGAATTCCATGTCTTTACAAATCTTTTGCAACTCCATAAGGGTAAATTTTCCCACTATGTCTATATCCATGCAGGAGTAAACATGTATGCAGTAGGACTAAATCACTTCAGAACTTGACTCTGCACTAAGCCCAGACCAAGTTTTAGATTGTAACCAATCCCAAGCATCAAATCGCAGCAAACCTTGTATTCCTTTACTATCACTCTCAGGGCAAACACACTACCTGAAACGCAGGGAATATGACGTTTTCCATCCTGTACGTACGTCCCCTGTACCTGTTTTCCTCAGGCTCAGGCTTTGTAAAGAAATGAAAAAGAGCCATGGTCTCCCAGTACATCAAAGACCAGAGGCCTTGTAAATCTTAATATCCTGCTTGCTCCAAAGAATGGAGCAGAGATGGGTTGGGGTATGGGGGAGGAGAAAGGAAGTGCTCATAGGCCTGAATGCAACCAGCACATACAGTAGGTCTAATTCTTGTCCTGTCAGCCTTGACGCAATGTGTCCTTTTCCTTCAGCTATTTGAGATAAACAGGAAAGGAACGGAAAAAAAAATCAGTGCTGGAAAAAATACAAGTCAGTTTGGAAAGAAAACGTTATTGTCAAATGTTCTAATGGCAATTTCAAACAATAGTGAGTACAGTATGTCATATGAAAAACAGGGCTATTGCTATGATAGTCAATCATACCAGAAAGAGAAAAAAAGACACTTTAAAAAAAAAATGGTGCTACAATAAGAATAGCTAGTGATTCGGAGCATTAAGCATTACAGCTTATGAGTAACAAAGCCTGAAAAGTGGTAATATACTTACACCCATTTTTCTGACAGGGAAGGCTCTTTACAGATAGTTAAAGTGGTTTGTTGTGGTTTGCAAACAATCCCTGAGTCTACCTAGGCTACTGCTTAGCAAAACCATGAATAGCACTAGCTTCCTCTAACCATTAAACTATTCCAAGAAGTATTTTTTCATTAATGTCTTCATACACAAAAACAGGTGAAAACTGGTTACACAGTAGGAGTAATCTGGTTTGGCACTCAATACTACTTCCAGAAGCCAAGTCAACTTTCTGGTGTAACTGTGGGACCACTAAAACCTCTGAAAGGGTTCCGTCTACAACTGAAGACTATAAAACATACTTTCACAATTATTTTTGTACCTCTGGTGCAGAAATCCCTAATGAAAATGGACATAGGTTATGACACCATATCCTCTCACTTGATAAATTTTGAATTTATAAATTTTGTTTATAAAGACATTGGACCTACTAAGCAAAATCATTACAGATGGGCACAGCTTTGTGTAAATCAGCATAAACCCAGTGCTGTGATGAAAAAATTTGACTCAATCAGTTTAATCTCTTATCGGTGGGTTTTTATCATTTTTAGCATGGACTTGAGGGGACCAGACGAGACACATTCATCTGTTTAGTTAATCTAACAGATCTCTTTTACACCATGCAGTATGATGAACTGTCACAACTACGAGAAATATGGAAATCGGTATCTTCAAAAACATTTTGCAGATGCTAACTAATTATTCCACGTATTTTCAGAAGGCATTTCAATATTATTAACTACTAGCTGAAACTGTTCACCAGTGTTAACCATTGTTCCTCAACAAGTCCAGAGCTGGGCAAACATTAGAATGGAGCTCCTAGTTTCCACCAAAACCTTCTACTCATTAGACTATGCTTCTTATTCACATTCTAAAGGAGTTGGCTGGGAGTAGGAATTGATGACTATTTTTATCTCAGTTACCCATCAAAAACCCCTTCATTCAGTGAATGGGCTGTATGGCATGGGCTTCTATTCCAGTTCTTAGAGAATGTCTGTTCATAACACAAAAAACACCCTTATTAAAATTGCCCTTAAACGAGTCTCTAGAAGTGTTATGGATGGACTGGACAATGCTGACAATACTCTCCTTTGACCCTATTATAGTTCTTCTGTGGAAGGGACTGTAACACATTATTAAAGCTAATAATGAGAGAAGAAAGATGCTCTGAAAGACATATCTGGAGGATGCAGAGTTGCTGATGCAGGCTGTGCCCTGGTCAGGTGATGTGGTTCCAGCTCTCCACTCATTCAGTCCCTGCACACCCTGTGATGCTGTACATGACTCAGTCATGCTCTGCCACTGCCTGGGGTTGTTTTGTTCATCCATCTGTTCAAAAGTCAAGAGTCAATCAACACTTTCACCTTCCTCATGCTCCACTATAATACAAATTTTGATGGAATTCTTGACTCTCCCCATATAGCAGAGCATGATAGTTGACTTTCTCTGCTTGCTGCCTCCTGCTGACATTTTTCTCTTGTACTTCCTGCTCTGTTTCTTCTTTCTATCCTTAAACCCAGTTGACAGGATTACCTTTTTGGGCTGTGCCCTTTGGCTGCAGGAGTACTGAACTGTATTCCTAAGAAGAAGCCTCGAGTCCTGAAATGCAGGTTGAATAAGTTAGCATTTCTGTGAACTAAGTATTCTCTTCTATAATATTTTAAAAAGAGAACTTATTCACAAAAGAACAAAACACCAGAAAGGTTTGTAACTCCTAACAGAAACCATCTGCTTGAACATAAAGCTGAGAATGTATTGGTATTTTCAATTCAGGCTCAGGAGAGCTGGGAAAAAGAACACCAGCCTGCAGGCTGTTACTCAGACTTATCTTTCTGTTAATGAAACAGTTTTTGCAAGAGAAGTGTTACCATATCCTTAAAAAAACAAACAAAAAATACTTTCAGAAAACCCCAGCATACTCTTTCATGAAGCTGAACATTTCCCTCTCACACTCCAGAGAAAAAGGACATGCTGCAACTCCACACAAAATACTGCTTGCCATTATGAATCAGAGGGAAGAGAAACGAAGAGCTGATTCTGTAGTTGTTCTCTATTAAGAATTTTTAACTGAAGTTATTTATTAAAATATCCAACACCGATTTTCCACAAAAAAAACCAACCCAACAAAACTCAAGCCTGTGAATTTTGACCATTATGGGAATTTTTGCTTCTCCCCTCTTGAAAATAACATGACCCATGGCCTATTTTTCAAGCCAGATTTCAATCCTCTCCAGCCAGCTGTCAGGAAACCACAGAAGGTGCTTGAAAGAGCACAAGAAATGGCTGGTTCTAATCTGAAGGGAAAAAAAAGTTGAGGAACAAGGCAGCTACTTGTGGCAGAATGTTATTTTTTCTTCAGTCTCTGCCTGCATATTTTCCCAACATGTGTACTCTGTTACCCCATCACTTCCCTCTTTTCCTTGGGTAAATATCTCTGCTTTGGAATAAAAGAAGGCCCAGGGGTGCTACTTGTAAGGACTGCACTCGCCTTGATATGTTGTTTTTGAACTGAAGACATACAATGGACACATTTCAAACTTGGACCTTTGCCATCATACATGTTGCTTTTAGTTTAACCTTCTCAGGTGATGGGGGGAGGCTGGAGGTAAGGAAGAGGCTGAGAGTGGGGTCATACACTCTATCCTTTACCAGATGTGGGATCTCCTGGGAGCCAAGTGTGACAGCCCACACAAACCCCTCTAAGCACACAACATAATGGAAAGGAATGCAAACTCACCCCCTCCAAGTGCCAATTCTTTGCAAAATCAAATACAGTGGGTGACTAGGTCATACCTTTGCCATCCAGCTGCTTAGATTAAAAAAGGGTAGTGTGAATAATACTTTATTTTTAAAAAGAAATATCTGTATACAAGTTCTATGTGAGTAAGAGAATAAACTGAAAGGAGATTTCTTCTCATTTTCTGTAAACTTTCTGTAAAAACACCCTGCAAACTGCATGCCCTGTTAAATGACTGTGTTTCATGTATGTGATTTAACATGCCATTTGGAACCCAACAGATGGACTGAACTAGATTAGACATCTGTTCTGGAGAATTAGATACAGAATTGGGACCTAGGAAATTCTGGATTAAACTGGCTCAAAGGCTATCCTACACTCAAATACTAACTCAGTTAAGGACACTGGGTAAGACACACTTTTCACCACCATTCTCATGCATCAAATGACAATGCAGCAACAGGTAGGGGAAGGACAAGAGCTGGCAATGGGCTCGCTCTGTTACATGTGTAACTCATGCCAGGTTACTTCCAAGTGGCACGTGACTGAAGCCTGAAGCCCTGAAAGCTGCCATGTGTACTAAGCAACTAGGAGATGGGAAGAGCTGCCAGTGGGGATGAGGGTAGTGCTGAAGCAAAGCTAATCTGGGAACAAAACAAAGTATTGAATAGCTCCTGAAAGGTGCTAGGAAGGTCAGAAAGAATTGAGAATTTTCTGTACTACACAGTATTCAGTCCAGCTCTGCAAAGTATTCTTGAATATGTATTTTAGATGCATGTACTCACTTAATTTGATAATATACCTAACCTAATTTGATCTCAAACCTGGCAACAGGTCACCTGAAAAGTCATGCTTAAATGCTTGGTCTATACAAACCATTTCTCCCTCCCTGATCTCTCCGATTATCCTAATCGGATCCCTTCTCCATCTTCCAAAAATAATACATCTAGTAAGGCCTTACTTTCCCACCATTGCATTGTAACTTCTTTCCCAGATCATCCCTTTATAATGAATTCTTTTCTCCTTGATGTTCCTTACATACTTCACTAATCCAACATATAACTTCCCCCCCTACTTACTCACTTACCATGGGGATATCCCATCTTCAGCTCTACAGCTCTGAGGAGTAACCAACCACTTGTACAGAGAACAGATAAATCAGAAACCTTACGGCTGCACACCTTTCCCTTTCTCCTGGCAAGTCCCATTCAAAGAATCATTTCTCTCTCTAAACCAAGTAATTTGCCAGCATGCAAATGAAAAGACTGGGCAGATGATATTTAACTGTGTATTTACATCTTATGGGTGTGCTTCCACAGCCTTGGTATTAGATATCTGTAACTTTGATATCCACTAAAAATCCTTGAAAACTATGTTGGCACACTGTAATTCTCATGTCACACATTATACTCCTTTTTCCAACAGTGCACCTTGTCTAGAGTACAAGCAGTGACAGATAGCCAAGCGAGAAGGTGTTGCAAGAAAAATGCTATAAATGGGCATATACTGGAGCAATCACTAGCATGTGTTATGTGTACAGAGATTGAGCCAGTCTCTTGGATAGTCCTGAGACAAGAGGAATTAAAATCATCTTTATCATGTGATTTTTACAGTGTAGAGGGATTTAGTGGACATTTTGTAAATCTAAGTTTTGTGTATCAAAACAGAAGTAAAAATAGAAAACCCAGTGACTGTTCAGTTGTTTAAAAAAAAAATTGTTTTTCTTGCTGCTCTGTCAAAAAAATACAGGAATGAAAATAGCCTGTAACTGGGAATCTATCAGGCTCTAGAGCATTTTACAGCCTAGAACCCTGGAAGTCCAAAATAGCTCCACAACAAACGACATTTTCCAGAAGTTGTGGATTTTTTTATATACACCCAACCTATCTGTGAGAACTCCAAGAGAGTTTATGAATACAATAAACTTAAAATTTCTTTACCTCTTTTACAGCTCAATTAACTACATTACTTAAATTTGTGTCAGGTTTTCATCTGCTAAGATGAAAAGAACTCTGGAGCAAAACACGGCAGTACTTTGTAGGAGCCAAGCAGTGTTACACAGTGGCAAAAAACATATAAAGAAATCTAATAACATTGCAAGAGGAGAATTTAGGTCTCACATAAGGTAAAGAACATCAGATACTCTTTGGCATGGAAGGGCTAACAGGGTTTTCACCTACAGTGTATGTGCTATCTTGCCAGTGATACAGGAGCCAGCTCTGTGCTGTGACAAACAGCTTTTCTCAGTCTAGTGAAGCAGAAGTCTTCTGTCCCACTGCGTACTCTTGGGAAAAGAAAGGAGTTACCATGGAAAGGCACAGAAAGCTGCCCAGAGCATGGGCAATTCAATCAGTATCCCTGGCACAGTTGGCATCTTCTGGCACACACTGGACAGCTTATCAGGTGAAATGACAGCAGCCCCAAAGCTCCATTTCAGATGTTGCTGCTGCTCAGCCCAGAAGTTGGGTAGCAGTCGTCACCAGGCTAACTCCGCAGTGGAAAACTTAATCTGAAAGGATACGTAAGAAATGAAAAGGTGCAGGAACTGCCAAATCACAAAACCTCGTAACATGATACCAGCAATGGTACATGTGCAAGAAAATAGTGCAACACCACAGACAGCTAAAAAAAGGTGTTGTCATGACCTGGTAACTTCAGATAAAATTATACAGGCCCTGCTGCTATAAGCACTGTAAAGAAAGAGGGGGCTCACATATGCAACTCTTCACCAGATCCTTTCTCACTTTTACAGTTTTGACTCGAGTAACGTCACCCTGTGAAGTGGCAGAACTCCAGAGTCATCTAATGAACCTCTGAAATCCACTGCTGCTTAACAGGGGGTCAAGATTTCAAGACATTAAAGGTAAAATATTTCCCAGTAGGTCTCCTAAGAACATCTTAATGTGTCTGTACTGAGCGGTATTTTCACACCGTTCCCTTCCTCTCTCCTTTGACTGGATAAAGAGCTCAGAGGAGAAAAAAAAGTACCTATGAATACCGATGTGCAGGGAGCCCTCGTAAATTCACTTCCCATCAGTCCAACAAATGAGCTCCCCCTGGGAAGTCATGAGAGAGAGCCTTCTCACAACAGCCTGATTATCAAAAGTCTGTTCTCCCGTGAAATACTCTAATCTCACAGGGACAAGTATAGTAATAATATGAAAGTATCATAATAGCTTGAGGACTGTAAATTACTTTTGTAACTTGGGATGTGCGGGGCACATTTCCGGCAGGTTGGCTCCCAGTGATGCTGTTTGCCTCTCTGTATCACTTGAGAATTACCCCAAGCATGAAAGATTCATGTGCTGCAAAAATTCAGTTTCAGAATAGAAATGCAATTCTCCATACATCAGATTTCAGGCAGTCACTGCATCCATCATAATTTTATCAAGCTGGTTTTATCACTGCCTTGTTCTCCTTAGAAATATAATGCATGTTACCTGCTACAGTCCACGCAGGATTTAAAAACTTTCTAGAAATAAGCTGCTCATTGATTTTGTTCTTCAGGGATTGCCATAAGTGTACAGTACTTGAGTACTGATGGCATTTCTGTCAGTTTCCAGATTTGCCTTTCACAGTTCTCTGCCTTGGACCTTTTCAATTTTTACAGTTTTCAGATCTATCCACATTCTGCAGCTATTTGGGTGTGAGGGCATCCTACATAATAATCTGAGGAGTTACCTCCTGCTTATCTTTTCTTTCCAGTCTCCCTAGAGCTTCTGAGGCATTGCTTTTTCATGTCCATACACAAAGATAACCTCACCTTTATTCTTCTCCTATCCTTAAAAAAGAGACTGTCTTTACAACCATGTTTCATTTCAGTTGTATTGGTAAAATCCCAAACCCTGAGAAACCAGAATGAACTAGTATAAATCAAACAGTGCTCTTACCACTTAGACCCGCCCTGCAACCCTTTCCAATCAGGGAATCTAAAATTACCATATTTACAGCATCTGCAGCAGAGCCAAGTACAAAACAAGATGAATAGCTGTGACGCACGAGGCAGAGTGTGGAAGTATGCAGCTGGGCCTGCAAACAATATAGGCACTCGACGCTGAAGTCCGTCTAATGCTTTTCACAGACCAGAGTGACTAAAAGGGGAAGGAGGGGGAGGGAGGAGAAGAGAAATTCCAGGAAGATGAGTGAAAACACAGCAGAAATCCCAGGCTGCTTCACTAATGGGTAATTGAAATGACTCACAAAAGGTCTAGTAGGGAATTCAATTAATTAGGGATGTGACTGGGCAGAGAGGAGGAGGGAAAGAAAAGAATGCTGGTGATACAAGAAAATCACTCCTCTCCATTCACTTAGAAAACAGTCTGGAAGAAAACCTCAAGGAGAGAAAAAGCCACGTTTTTCAAGACAGGGCCTCTACCCCTTCTTATGCACAGAAAAGGACAAATAAGCACACCCCTATTGCTTGTTGTCCTTCCCCCAGATTTCTAATGAAAAGGAAGAAAAAAGGAATTTGATATATTAAATACATCAAGGCAGCAGGTAAGAAGAAACTGCGAGGACAAGACAGAAGAATGATGCAGAATAGATCAATGCAGTGTTGCTAATAGCAGCCCCCTTGTCATAACACCACTGCTTATTCCATGTGACAATGAAGGGAGGGAGATATGAAGCAGTAGGAAGATGAATAAATTAAAAATACATGGGGATGTATGAAGGAAAAAATATAATGCTGGAAAGGGAGAGCAGTAGGAATAGGGGCATGCAAGAGGACTGGAATTGACAAGAGCAGGGAGAGAAAAATGGAAAAGGAGTGGATGAAGGGAAGGTGAAGGGAAATGGCAAAGGTCATGGGTGAGAGAAGCAGGAGGGGGAAAACCTGAAAAGGAGGAGAAGAGCAGATGCAGGAAGGGTCAAGGAAAGAATGATAAGTTTCACAATCAGTCAGCAGTTAGGACTTGCTGTGATGGGTACTTGAGAACAGCCATGTTGATTCAGCAACTATTTATTGACAAATAATGCTTCTGACCAAGCCTCAGAGACTAAACTTACACTAGTGCTAGTTTAGAAATCTTCAAAAATGTGTGACCTGAACTTTCCAGGCCCACAACTGGTCATTCCTGGTAGTGGAACAACAGGGAGAGATACAATGGCCAGGGGCAAGTGCTCAGTCACGGGATGGAAAGTGGGATCTGAAGCCTTTCAGAATAAAGTTACCACAGCCCGAAACATAGCTCTTGTTAATTCTGACTTGGAGCTGTTATTGCCAGGCTGGCTGTTCAATAGCTTTACAAAGGAAACTCAGGGTCATTGTTTACCTTCGTGAATCATGAAGAGAGCTAACAAAAAGTACTCCTTAGGCCCTATCAAGTTCAGCACTGAATGCCCTCTGAAGGCTTAGATATCCTCTCATGCTCAAGGATCAAGATACTATCACTGTGAGAGGTTGGCAAAGTTTGCAATATGCTGCATGTTTGGGCAATTAGCTGAGTATTTCTGTTCCCAGGACTGTCAATCTGACATCTTAGCAAGAAAACATATAAATCAAACCATATACCTCTGCCAGCAAACTGAACATTAACATCAGCTCCACTATCAAATAACTTTCAGAAAAGCAAAAGATTTTTTATAAGCTTTATATTTTCTGTAATAGAGCAAAGAAGATACAACACTGCCCAAGAAAACACTTTTTAGGCAGTTAAGACATACTGGACCAGAAGGAAAAATATACTATTTAGGTAACAAGAACCAGTATGAATGATACTAATATCTTTATACTATTGTAAATACGCTAGTGTCTAGACACAGAGATTGCACTACTGTAACTAAATCCAGGCTTTCACAATGTTTTAAGTTACATTCATGCAAAAATGAGTATGCAGAAATCCCCTGCAGCTGATTCTGAATTGACCTTCCAACATGACACTAAGGAGCATTATGCTGCTGCAGGAATCATTTTTCAGAAGAGGTATAAAGTGGAAATTCATATTCCAGTGGGCTGGTCTGAAAAAATAGCCCCCAGAAATTTTGCAAAGACATTATTGTTGGTGTTCTGGACAAATGTAAACATACTTCAACCAGCTGCGCTGGTTTTTTCCATGGAAAAGGACTACAGACTGTGGGCATTCAGTGTCTAGGTGACTATGCAACAATGTGATTGTCACACAAGAATTACAATACAGCTATAAAATGTCAGTTAAGTCAGGCAGCCCCAAAAGCAAATTCAAGCTGGGCAGCCAGAGCACCACTTGACACAGTACTTTTTCTGGCTTCAAAGCTCAATTCTTTCAAATTTTCTAACATGTCTGATGAAACAGACAGTGCAATGTGCTCTGAAGGTCCTCGGTTTCCAACCGGAGGATATCCAAAATTTATCAGGGCCTTGATTTCACTGCCAATATAATTTTATCTTTTTAGTGAGTCTTCGTCAAGTCAAATTCATGAGAACTGCAGGCTTGGTCAGCACGTATCTCGAGGCTATCTGGATTCTGTTAAGCCAGGCTGACGCATTTTGTCCAGACCCTCCTCTCCTTCTCTTCAAAACACTCAATAGAAAATTAAAAAAACCCTCTTTTGTACAAAATAAAAATAATTAAAATAGATTCTTTTTATCTCTCTAATTAAGTACCATCCTGTATTTAGTCAGTTGACAGCACCAAAGAATGATTTTTCTGTATTCCACAATGTCATCCCTCCTCCCTGGATCTATTCAAAGCCTCTTGTACATATTTAATCACTCCTAGCCAGGCCTAGCTAATGAAATGCAGAGCCTTGCCCTGACCTGACCTTGCTATTTCTATTTTGGCTCAGCACATCCTCTGCTAGTTGCACAAAAAAAAGAGTTGTTTCTTTCTCTTGGTCTTAAAGGTCCTGTTACTGGCAGGGGGTATGGTCAAGGACACTGCTGAAAACAGAACAAATGACTGTGAACGCTGCTTTGCAAAACTACTGCAAATCAAAAAATGGACCACAGCAACCTAAGTGCGAAGTTTTTTCCCTCTTTTTCTTTGGCTGGCAAACACCGGTGGGCATTGTTCATCTACTGGGAATAGCTTATGGCTAGGTAACTCTATAAGAAAAATGGACTGCTCAAATTGTTTGCAGCAGTCATAAAGCACTGGTATTTGTTTTGGGCACTTACTGCAACTAAATACGCTGTTCTTGGTATTCCCTATCTGTCCTTCCTATTTGCCAATACAGCAATTAAAAAATATATTTTGCCTTTCTGAGAGCTTGTAAAGAAGTGTGATCCCATTTTTGAGCACTTAGGAATCCTGGATGTTAGGTTAGCCCTTTTGTCACATGATGCTGGTTGCAGGAATATACCAGCATGCCAACAGAAGTCAGAAATGTTTCCAGTGTAAAACAGGACAACATTTACATGGTGATCCATGTGGACTTTTTAAGCTGCTGTTTGTTTTCAAGCGGTTTGTGATTTTGTTGACCATTACTTTTGGTGCTCAGTTTGACATACTGGGTTGCTGGATGAACCATAAACCATATTTGAAGTCAGCAAGGGCAAGGGCCGTCGTTTTATTCTTTGTGTGTACACACTGCCTTACATTGTGGAGCTCTGGATCTGAATAGGGGTCACAGATGCTATCACAAAACAACCAGTAATAGCACAAGGACCTTTAGGTACTCAGACTGTCAGAAAAATCAGGCTGGGCGGTTCAATTCATCATTGTTTCTCAATTACCTCTCAATAGAAGCATGTCAGAGAAAATGGTGCTGAATAGGATGAAGATGCCTTAACTAGCTGCCCCAAACTAACGCCCTACATCCCACAGAGTACTCTCAGCCTTAAAAGCTGCCTAAGGACCACAGATGTAGACCATATTTCTAATGGCCACAATCAGTTTAACACATCCCTATTAGTCCTTTTTCATGTGCTGGAACAGACCCAAGAAGAGTTAGACTGGCACTTACAAGCCCACTCTTTTCCCAGCTCAACTAAAAACAAACAGGTTCAAGTTGCAACCTTCAGATGAATTGAAGAAGTAGGACATTAGACATTGCTTGTAGGCAGAAATGATAAAATCATGTTTGCAATCACTAAAGTCAAACGATACAGTTGTGTCATTTTCCTTCTAATACTGTTTATCAGGTTCTTTTTTAGTCTGGTTTTCTACACAGACAACACATGTCTGCAATCACATTCTATACCCCACTAGCTTTTATCCCTATAACTTTTTCAACCAAGTCTGACAAAGGATAGGGGCTCTCAAACATAAGTGAGGTTACAGAAATTCAGTGAAAAGTGATGACCAAGTAGAGGAGAGAGCGACTGTAAATATCCCTGGCTGACTTATTAAGTTACCCATTATTAGATTCCATGAAATCCACAAAGAGGACTTCTGAGTACCAACCACAGGAAAGACCTGTAGATACAGTCAACCAACCACATCGTCCAGATCTGTACCAAGCCACATTTTATTAGTTTTTACTACACTCATAGATTTGCCACAGTTTACAAAAAAACTTGAAGTTGCCTATTTAATAGGAAAAAGTGGAAACGTACAGCTTTGTAGGGATTCTGCTATCAGTCTTTTCCACCACTGCAATACAACACCAGCAGCTGAGGGTATGCTGTCACAAGTACCTTTACTTCATTGTCCCACATGGTTTGACACTGGAGCCAAATTGCTGTAACTGTGAATGATTAACAGAAGACATGGCCTCATCTCTCTTTCCACGTCCTCCATCTCTCTTTCACCCAGCCTTACCTGATTCCCTTGCACTAGTGCTCATCTTACTCCACAAGAAATCAGTTCAGGCAGCAAAGGTGGCAAAAGGCTAACCCAAAAGTACAAAGTGAACAGATTACTTAGCTCCCACAGACAACTTACCGAGAGGTTTGATGAGTACCAGAAGTGATGCAGAAGTTGGCCTTGGTTTGGACACCTGTTGATGACCAGGAGTTGAGAGATCAGCATTACTACAACATGAAACCTGGCTATGGTCTTAGGTGGATGGTCACAGTCAAACATCTGCATATGGTGACCCTCACTCAGAATGGTTCCCTTGGGAAGATACAGCAGGCAGTGCCACTCTGAGCGAGAAACAAACCTTAGTGAGAAATAAACCTTTGCGAAGCTAAAGGCAAAGGCAACAGTCAGCCACTTTTCTTCCCTCTCCAAGCAGGATTCTGACCCACCTGGAACCCCAGCCCCATTGCAGTTGTACAAAACAGAGCCAAACACTGCTGTGTAGAGCAAGCACATTCACACCGACTGTCCAAAGACTGTGTCTTTGGTTTCTTTGTGTTACACTCTTCTGCAGGCATTCTGTTTTAATTTTACACTACAGACATCAAGTGCATTGAGGGCTGAATCTCCCTTGCTTATGCTGTTCCTCATGTTTGGCAGAGCTGGAGAATGCTACCTTGGGGTGCTCCTTCTCTCGGAGATCTGGCGGGATGTTGCAGTTAAGCCACATCCCTCCTGCTTAAACCACAGAATGTAAAAACAGCTGTGAAATCCAACTGTCTGAGCTGCCTCAGTGTTTGGCTGGTGTCTGTGGGGCCAAATTTTTTTTGACTCAAAATAAAAATATGATTTAGCATAATTCATGAGACTAGGCAAAAACGTTTTTTGGGAGGTTTGTTCCAACCTACTTGTAACAAACAAATTTGGGCAACTACCTATACATGCCAGAAAAAATGTTTATCCAGCTTAGCCAAAATTGAGCAAAATAGATTTGTTGGCAGCATGGACAAAGCTTTACGGTTTTTTTAAGGTCCCTTCCTAATTTCAGTTTTCCATTCCCCACCCTTTGGAATTTCTTAGATGATTCTTTCTCCTCAATGGCTTTTCAGTTTGGGCACTGTCCTTTAATTTTTTCAGCCTTATGGTTCTTTTCTTTCCTTTAGTCTTCTTTTGCATTTGTTTTCTTTCTGTTCTTTCTCATGGAAACATATTAAAAAACTTCCTATCTCTACCATTCCTACCTTTTCTTTGCCAAACTATTTTTCGCTAGCCAAAGATATATTCTTTCATACCCTTTGATTAAACTTCCAATATATTAAATGATTGGGAAACAGGAATCTTAACAGTTGCCTAAGACCACTGTTCCAAGAAAGAGAAGGAATTTTTTATTTACATGTGTCTAACTAATGCAGATATTTATATATAGATACATAAATGTTAATACTCTCACCAGTTCCTCAGAAACTAGCACAGAGAAGATACATGTAAGGAAAAATGGACTAAAGTAGGACTTTCGAGCAAGACAACTTCAGAAAGAGAGGAAAACAGATAAATTCAGTGGCTTAACAAGGAAAATTGGAGTCTATGATTTCCAGGCACACCTGTAGTTTCCTTCTGAAACTACAAACTTCATATATTTCCCATGTAATGCACCTCAAACTCCTATTTTTTTAGCATTAACTGCTTGAATCATTTATAAGATGGCTCACACTCCCAAGAATCAACAGGGAAATTCTCAGCATTCCAGTTAGAACTTTCTTAAATTTTGATTTTTTAAAATTCTAAGTCAGACTCAGTTTCACACTGTTCACAGTAAGCACCGCATAATTTTGTGTGCATTTCCAAGGCTACTCAGACTAACCTATAAAGGCCTGAGTATTTTCTGCTGGATATGTTTCCTAAAAATTGTCTCACTATCTCCAGAGACTTGAAATCACAGTGATAACCAGTTGTCATGGGAATGACAAGAAGCAATTCTGCACAGGCAGTTGAGTTCAAGAGAGCCTCCCCAGTGGATTCTTCTAAGAGTTCATATCTTCATGTTCTAGTAAGAGCCTCTAACCATTGCCTCAGACTCACTTTTTGGAATACATGAGCACTTGAAATTAGTTCATGCTAAGCTTCTCAAGGGCTGATTTTATCACTTTTTAATTGAAAGCATCTCACTAAAAAAATAATTGCCCATGTTGAGGATGCAAAAGATTTGGGATATGACAAGTCATTCAAGCAACATTAAGTGTTCAAATGATGCTTAAAAGCTCAAAATGCAATGCTGCCCAGAAGAAGAGGAACTTTGCTTAGGCACCCTTTATGCATACTTCCCAGTCACATCAGGACTGGCTCCCAAACACAAAATACATGCACATGCCATGCTAGTCACCTGTCAGTGTTTATCATTACCCATCACAGGCTCAGAAAATACAATGAAAAGCCAAATTACAACTAAAACCTTTTCATTCTCATGATCAATTGATCAGTAGTTCAAGAAAGAAGACTGTTTTGTTTTGATTTTTAGGAGTCCCATTGGAATCACTGATAGCATCTTCAGCAACTGCAACACTATCGTGTTGACATGTATCCATAGTGGCTCTTGGCAGGTTCAGAGAAGAAACAGGAAGACTGATATCACTTTGTTGCTGCATATGTTACTGTGAGATTCAAGTCCTTGCTGGGTCAGAAATCACATGGTGTATTAAAGGCTTAAGATTAGTTATGGAGATTTAAACTCCTGTTTTGACCATAAGCCATGAATGGAAATGGGCTACAGAAAAAATAAGTTTGATGATTCTGGGCCATGGAGTAATAGAACTTCTTAATCAAGGAAAAAAGAATGAATTAATTTAAGTGATAGGTGTGCTTTTATCATCCTTGTCAAGAAAGTCACATCACTACCTCATTTCAGGAATCTGACAAAAAATGACAATATTAGGTATGTTATATTAGAGGAGAGTCTTTGCAGGAGACTGTGTTTTCCATTCATGTTGACAACTTTTACATTAAAAGGCCAGGAATAATCTGCTCCACTAAAGAATGGAATGAAATAACTCTCTTCTGGTTGGTTAGCAGTCCCTTTTTCTTCTTTCTGATGTAGTCCAGATCTTAATGTAAACGGACTATTAGGTGAGAACTCTGGTGTCCATTACTGATACCTGAAAACATCAACATGTTTTCCTCTCTGTATAGCCAATACAAACATTTTTTTCCCACTGGGGATAAAAAGCAGTAAATATAAAAGTAATGTCCAAACCAATCCCCAGCCTTCAGAAAACTACACAGCATGCAGATGACCTCCTATACTCAGGTGATATATTTCCCTAGATGATAGATGAGGAGAGATTTCATACGTAGGGATGTAGAGATGTGATTTTAACATCAAATACATTCCAACTCCCTTATCTAATCTAACGAGCCATTTAACAGTTTATCTATCAGATCAAGTCTTTGAATCAGTTTTGTGCAATGGAAGTAAAAGATGCCTAATATTTAAATAATCATCTTTTTTGACAAAGGTGAACTTGATTGGTAATAAAGATGGTTTCCAATCAATGATCTTCAAAAGATGTCTTCCATTTCTTTCCAGATGACTACACAAAACATCACAGTACATAAAATACCTTGGTCTAATCCACTGCCACTTATTTTCCTCTTTGTCATTATTTCTTAAGCTTTATGAAGTACTTTTGTAAATGTTTTGGGCCTAGAGAAAGCATGCTTTTGCTTTCATATGGGAACTGTAAGCACTGTCATTCCTCCACTGCCAGAAAACACACGCACACAGATGGCACATTCTTCTAACCATAAAAGTAAAGGAAAAAAAATCACAGCTGCAATATTAATAGCAAATATATTCTGGTTCATGTCTGGTTACGCTCAGGTGAACACTGATAAGTCATGTGTGAGGTTCTCATACATAGCTCTGGCACTGCAACACCAATCCTAACATGTCGCAGGTTCTTTTTAACATTGCCATACAACTCAGTCCTGAACGGCTTCTTGCTGATCCATTCCTCTCCAGTGGAGATTTATTAGAGTTGGCCATAGCTGGTCTTTGCTTTTTATAGGAAAATAAATATATGAGCCTTCATCTTCACTCAGAATCTGAGACTTCAGATAGGCAGGTAGGCCAAATACTGCAGCACTGCTCCCTCCAAATGACAATTTTCAGACCTCATTCCTGAATGTTTATAGAATACACGATGAAAAAATCTGTCCTAGTTAAACTGGTCCATGTGTTCTTCCAAATGCTGAACAAGTGTTCCAACAATGTACATAAAAAATCAAATTAAATTACCATGTTAAGAAAACTTTTCTATATCAAGCAAATGTGTCCCAGATTAAAGCTCTATAAGCACCATCTAGGCCATCTTAGCTTGTACACAACCTGCCTGATTTTTCGCTGATCTGTATTGCATTTCTAGCATGGGGAAGTTGCTGTGGAAGGAACCCTGGTGCCATTTTTCAAGAGCAGACAAGGTTTGCCCTTAATGCAATAATGCTGAGGCAAACTGCATTATGTTCCCTCCCAGCAGTCTCAGTACAACAGTTCTTCACTACTTGCTATACTCAGTGTTTATGGAAAGGCACTGAATACCTTGAAGAAGCAGGTGTCCCACCTACCCACAGCACTGTGCAGTACTGCTAGCACAGTTATTAGACACTGGGGACTAGCATGCCGTGGCATTCACAGCAGGGCTTTATAGCACACTCGGTTACTGCATGCCCAGCACAGCGTACCACGAACAAAACAGTTCAGCAAGAAACACTGAAGAACATTGAGCGAATGGCATCGTATCTTTGGGCCGCTGCCAAAGTGTCAGGTCTTCATAATACAAAGTAATATGCAAAAATAGAGCTTAACATAAACAGGAAGAATGGAAAAGCATTGCCAGACATTAATGAAATGCTAACTTTCCTAGCTTGGGAAAATTCATTCATCACTACAAAGGCATTGCTTTGTAGCTTGATTCAACAGCAGAGAAGGATGCCTATAGAATTCTTTATAGGTAGTAAGAATTTTATAGGTTATTTATATTAAAAAAGTAATTTTTTAAAATACCAGGTTCAAGTCTAATGTGCAATCCTATGAATGTCTAATCAGGTTTGCTTTCTTCCTCTTCTCCCTTTCAAATTCTGGTCTCCTGGACAACCACACAGCAACAGAAGAAATTTCCAGTAGTTCGGGACATTTTTGCAATTACTTAAGCTGGTTTAAATGACTTTATGATAACATTATCACATATAATAACCAGCTACAGGGAAAAAGCTTTGGCCCAAATGATCAATACTCTTTCAAAAAGAATGATGGAGATTGCTGCCTTTAAATGTCATCACAGTACAAACCTGTTCTAATTTTCCCCTCCCTGGCCCGAGAGGACTACATGAGATAAAGGGGCATGGCACAGCAGAGCTGCTGCAAGATCTCATTCTTCCTTTAGGGCAATTAGGCTGCATCATGGTCTGTAACTCAGTTTCTGTGTTCAGAGCTTACAAGGGAAATGCACAAAGCAAGAAACAGACAGCACTGGGGATGCTATGCTACGCAACTCCTGATGTGTAAGTCAAATTGAATTATATAGAGAGAATTGCAAACACTCAAAGGTCTCCCAAATCCAGGGTTCACTCTTCTTACAGTACACATTAACGACTTTAAAGAAAGCAGCTGCCTTTCCACATGCCACCATGGGCCAAAATAAGCTGCCCATCCCAACCTGAGTGACCAAACTCAAGCACTTTGCCTCTGTTCCAGGCCCCTGTAACATGAGCAGTCTAGGAGGGGATGGGGCACCATGCTGGATGCTGCACTCAAAATGCCTCTCCTCTCCTTCTGGCACAGAGAGCACCACTGTTCCTTTTTAAAAATCCCCTGCTCTTAGCAAGGTTTGTTTTTCTAACTGGTTCCCAGAAATCTCTTGGGCGTTCCAAGCCCAGAAAAGTAATTACGGCATTACTTTGGCCACAGACACAATATCAACCTTGTTAGACTTGGCCTGTGGAGAGAGCCAAACACCTGCTGCTGCAACATGTATTTGATAAACTTCATGGTTCACTAACATAAACCTGATCCTGCTGACCTGCAGGAGGATGAAAAGGAGTTGGCGGGAAAGGGTGGAGCAGGTAGGCAATCTCACGGCCCTCTGGCCCAGCAGCTCACAGCCCTCTCTCCCAGCAAGCTCCCTTTTCTCTTTGCTTTCTTGTTTCCTGGTGAGAGCTTCAGAGAATTGGTTTTCCCCCTGCAGTTATGCAGGCAGATGTGGATAGGGCTAGGATTCCCATGCCTTATGACAGATTAACTGACAAGTGTGGGATCAATACGGGAATTGTTCTAGCTCTGGCTGCATCTGTAGGCTTCCAAAGCAGACAGAATAGCTGCACACACTCTCGTTGGCATGGTGGTGTGTGCACTGAAAGGCTGGCTTAATACCAAAGTCCATTAGTTATCAGCAAGGAGGGAGGGGAAGAGGGGCTGCAAATCAGCCAAATCAATAGATAAAAGGTTGGGGAGAAAATCAGATATAGAAATAGAAACTCGATTTTTATTCTTCAAATGACATAGTTTTCTTGTCTAGTATAAAAAAAAGAAAAAAAAAGAAATGGGAGTGGTGGGAAATAAATAAGGTTTTATCCCAAACAGAACCATCTCTTCCAGCTGATACTGCCAAGCAATATCTGAGGAAAAAAACACATGACAGGGGACTTAGCAGGAAGGAGAAAATCACCTTCCCAACTCTGGTGCTCAGTATCAGGAAAGAAACTTATTCTAGTCTGCTTCTCAGTCTCATCTTTTTCTAGGCAGATGAAATAAAAACAAGACAATCTAGAACCAGTAAAGGACATTTCCATGTAGTTGCTAGTTGTCACTTACATGGAAAAGTTTAACCTCAGGACAGTATGTTTTATAGTGTACTTTGTTTATCTTTCATTACCTGAATGACACCTCTGTCAGTGTATGTTGATAGTTTATCTTGGAGATATACAGTGTGATTCACCCTCTTGGGAGACAGTGGGAAGCAGATGAATCACTGTGGATTACATCAGAGCCAGACCAAACTTTTATATGAAACTTGGCAAAAATCTGAAGACTAATCCTCGGAACAAATGTGAAGTTGTCTACACGAGCATCTTCTATCTTATTTCACCTTCTTCCGCTGGTTCAGAACTTCAGGAAATTTTATCCTGGTGGATAAAAAAACCTGCAAAAATTCAAATAATATGCCACAAGACATTTTCTGGATAGATCCAACCCAAATCAAAGCAAAAACCTCAAAAGAAAACTCTTGTGGAACCTCAAGCACAGTTTTGCAGTTATGTGAAATTCAGGTAACGAATGATAAAGTTTTGGACTAGCACCAACATTCTACTTTTGTATTCACCCTTCACAGGGTGAAGCTACAGGACTCACAACATCAAAGCAAAATGCTAACTAGACTCAGAAAACCAGCATTGACTGGATTCTCAAAGCTCTACTTAACACAGACAACTGTTCTTCAATTTCTGCTTTTATTGACTAGACTGTTTCTCTCTGAACAGTATGAGATAGATTTTTTAGAACTAGTAATTAAGGAAGGGAAACAAATAATCTGATATTATTAGAATACTTCTGTGGAAAGTGCTGCAAGAAAGAAGAGAGAGAGTGTAAGAGAATTTGACCAGGAAGTCTATATTGCTTGGAAGTCTGAGTGTACCAAAGATCCACAAAGTGCTGCCCAGCATGAAAATCTTGAAAGCAATGTACAATACATCCAACTCCTGGAAAATGCAACAGACTGAGCCATCTTAGTTTTGTTAAAAACTGCTGATGACCAAAGCAAATAACTTCACTCTTCCTCCACCATTTTGCTTTAGGCTGTATGCCAATGTTCCCCAACACACTAAAAGCAAAATGAAAGAACTCCAAATGCATTGTTCACTCACCAGGCAGAAGTGATAAGGAAGAACTCACGGCCTGTTCCTCAACAGCTGCTAGAGAAACCAGCAGCAAAACTCCCAAGCTAAGAACAATTTTATTTCTTGGAGCTCTCTAAACAATGAAGCCATCTCATTTCAGAAACTATTAAAAAGCATCTCAGGCAAAGTATGGCAATGACTAAATATCTTCCAAATGGAACTTCTTTAAAACCCCTATCGTATTACAGGATGCTTGTCTATATTATTCTGTCTTTTATTCTTAAGCCTAGTTTCAGACTGTGAGCACATGTATACCTTGTACAGCAGCTTCTGCCCATAGCTTCCCCAGAGCATCACAGATGCAGAAGCTCCCCAAAGAATATATGTTTCATGGTAAAATACTGGTAGACTGTTACACTAGCAATAATAGTTTTAAAGAAAGTTGAACAGCTTGACAGCAGCCAGGGTGAACTACTCCTGGTTATCTGAGACGTGGAACCCAAGGAACTTGACCTGACGCATCAGCAGAGTACTCTGAAACCACACTAAGTTTGGAGCACAGCAGGGCAAATGAGAAACAACAATGACAGCCACACTGCACACAGAGCATCCCCAAGAGAGCAGCTCCATGCTTACAATGAACACTGCAGCCAAAAGGAACCAAAATCATACAACAGCTTCTTAAAATAAATCCTCCCAGCGGGCCCTGCTTCCTGTCCTGTAACAGCCACCAGAGCAGAGGAGTGAAACTTAGTCTGAGTCACGTAAGTGCACGTGTGCTCAGTGAGCAAGAGCACTGAGCTTCGGGTGCCTTGGCACGTGTGGCTGCCCACGCGCTTGTGCAGCCAGCTACAGGACCATGACAAGGACATGAAAGCAGGATGTCTCTCTCTCTCTCTCAACTTTCTTTGCCTATGCAGAGAACTTTAAGTAGTTGAAAACTGAAAAAATTTTGAGATTTTTCATCTCTACAGGTAAAATGTGATCAAATATTGCAGGCCCTTAACAGTGCACAGGTAACTAAAGCTCAGCCTGGTAAAAACACATCACTTCTGCTGTGACAGATCCCTGGGAACCTCCAGGATCAACATCTTACCACTACTCCATTTTGTACGACAGCAAAAGATCAAACTGGACACACCCACACTAGAATATCAAGATAAAACTTTTTTCATGGTAACTGAATATTGTCAAATCTTTTCTCTCTTTTACAAAAGTGCATTTCTAGCTTTATGGTTGTGATGACAACTTTTATGTTGGGAACCAGGAGTAAGTAATATAAGTAGCCCAAGTCTGCAAACACACTAAAACAGGTTTCTCAAAATTATGTCATTGCTTGATGCCTTGAAATAACTGAACCCCATCCTTCTTAGGAGTTTTTTGTTTGAATTATCTGGTTTCTTCAGGTTGGAATAAATGAAAGAAAAAGACTGTGGCTTTTTGTTATGTCTTGGGTTAAAACCTATTGAAACTAGTCACTCTAGCACTGCATTTCCTTTCAGGCTAAATAAGGCTACAGTTAAATGCCGCTTTGTTTAGTAATTGCTAAAAACAAAAGACTACAAAAAGACACAGGCTGTGCAGGGTCTGGACCTCACAAGACAAAGGGAATCATGGGAACAGATGCCACAAATGTGGAGATTAGGGCAATGAGAAGTGCAGCTCTGCTTCTAAAAGTGTTGGGGACGAATATGGTATCTTTGTCAACAGAGGAAGCATATCTTAGCATGTGAAGCTTACTGTAAGCCAATGTTACACAATTTTTACTATATCGAATGATTGTAATTATTTCTTTGGTAATTTGCTAGCTATCACTCAAAGCATGTGGAACAGAAAAAGCATACAACTGTTCATTTTACTTTTTGTTTTGTTGGGGTGTGTGTCTGTGCGTAAAGAATACCAAAAACATGTTTCTTCTTACAAAAGTCATCCAAAGCCATCCAAAATTAAGTTTACTTAAACTTTAAATTAAGTTTAATTCTCTCAGAATTCTACTAGGTTACTTTGAGCCTTAAAATAAATCTCTGGCCAAGTCCTAGATGGCTAATCACTTCCAGTTATTTCTGAATAAAGTTTTAACCAATTCTGTTGGAGTCATCAGTATCTAACAGGTTAGGGTGAGGGGAGAAAGTGATCTGTCTGAGCACTAGACAAATAGCAGACTTACTGTCAGAATAAAAGCAGAAGAACAAAACAAAGTAACCAAAAAGGACAGCAAACCAATTTGCTTCTGGCATCATTTGAGGAAGGCCGAAGGAAAAAGTGAAACACCTTACAGTACCCAAAAGCCTTCGGGTCACTTTATTTCAGCTACATCATGCCTTAAGTTTTGGAAAGAAGAAATCCAGGCAGGAAATGCTAAGATGATTTCCAATACATCAACTCAAACTTGATTTATCCATAAAAAACCCCCCAGTCTAATTCTTAAAAGCTCTGCAGGAGCTCTGGCCTGATTTCAGAGCACTGTGGCACACAGGAGGTGAACTGGGTGCTGATGGGAGAGGTATAGCATGTGCTTAGGAGAAGGAAGGACTACAGGAGAACCCCATGGAAAAACCATGTCCTGCTCAACCTAGTCTCCAGATGACCTGTTATAAATGTGAGAAATTATTTGTCAAGCAAAGTATAAGGGATTCTTTCTGTATTTAAACCTTTGTTTGATCTGCCTCATAAAGGAAAGCCACGAAAATGCAAAATTCACTTTGGAAAAATATGCCCAGATAAGGATATATAAGGCTTCCTGGATAATTATGCAGTAACTGGATCATATGTATACAGAATTTAACATTGTAAAAATGGAGCATCCTTCATATAATGTGGAACATTTCAGCATCTCTGTAAATTAGAAAAGAAGATGGAAAGCAGGACATGGTGAAATTCTTTTGTCCATTATTGCACAAAACTGGCAAGAATTAGCAGTTGAAGCCAGATATCTCCAGACTTCAATCTTAAAACAGTATTTTCTTTGATGCTACTCATTCCTAGGGCACATTTAATAGAGCAATGAACAACTGGTGCTGATTGTCGTGGCTTATTAGCCAGTGATAGATATGGGCCATGTATATCCTCATTTCCCATAATAAATATTTGCACATGGGACTGAAGCACTGGGAAGCCATACATGTACAGCTATTGTCTCAAGTCAACCCTTCCTTCCAAGGTCCAGTTCCACTCCCTCCTCCATCTCAGTCCCTTCATTAATCTCCCCATTTGCCTTCTAGTTTTGTTTAGATTACCAGTTATTGTCACTAAGTACATGAAAACTGTAACCAAAGACAGCCTGTGCCTAACATAATTAATCAAGTAACTTCCAGCTAATGATTTACTGTTTGCTTCACTTCTCCACCCACTCTCTGGCTTTTTAAGGGCAAAGACATAACTTCTTGCATGCTGCTAGAGGACTACACACAGTAATGGGACTAAGAATGCAATAAAAGAGATTTAATGTCAAAGGAGATGAATAGAATCAATGAGTATTTTCCCTTCAGCAGAGAACAGTACATCACTACTTTGGTGGCAAAGGCTCCTATGCCCAGAAGAAGCTAAGAACTGCCTTCTGCGAGTGCCACGCCAGTGGAAGCACTTTTGGCTTGACTTGTTTTGGCCCATGGGTCTGCTATTCTGATTCTTCAATGAGACAATTCACTGTCTGTTTCTGGGGACAGAATGAATGGAGGAGTTAGATCAATTATCTGAGAGTCTTCAGGACACACTCCGACAGATGATGAAAGGACTCTAATATGTAATTGAAATACCCTGCACCAAAATACTCACATTAAACCTTGGCTGATTACACACAGGTCTGAGATATCTCAGACCTTCAGAACAGGAACTGAGTTGTTTATCAGTGAAAGCCAAACTTCTAAAAAGCTGGCTGCCCACTACAGAGCCTTTGTGTTGGGTAAATTAGGTTCAGGAAGAGAATCAAAATGAATTAAAACCACATGGAGATCCTCTCCTTTTACCCCCCTTTTCCCCTTTCCTCTTGCTATATGAATCTCCTCACCAGGAGACAGAGGCCAGTTCAGTATAATTTAGTCCAGTGTTTTTGTTTCCTAAAGTCTCAGTCTTGGGCCGAGTCCTTTAATAGGCTGCAGCTGATTTTAATCTAGATGAACTCAAGACTTCTCTCTTCTTTGGTTTTAAAAAGATTACAAATTGTGTGTTATATAAATAGAGGGGAAAGGGAAAAAAGAACCAGAATGAGTAAAAAAATCTGCTCTCCATTAGCTGACCTGCTGAACAAGACTGTGATTCAAATAAAGATGAGAAATGAGAGATGTGGGCAGAAAAATACACAACTAAAAGCTCTAGTGATACTGCACCCAGACACAGTGGTAAGAGAAGATGCAGTAATGTCTGATAGCTACCATTACCATTGTAACAACACAGAAGAGATACTAATGGGACTCCAAAAGCAACAAACCAGAGGCCTCAAAGACAGTTCTGAGAATTTGCAGCAACCCCTCCCCGTTAAATATAAAATCACTTTGATTACCAATTATGTCCTCTTTCTATCTTAGGTCTCTCTGGTAGCTAAGGTGGAATAAGTTGGTCTCAGACCAGCTCCTTGTAGATATTTTAGAGTGTGAAAGAATGCCATGATACTCACACGGACTGATTCAAGTGGGATTTCTAAATAGTGGTGCTGACCCTAGAGAGAGTTGCCTCAGATCAGTGCTGAGGTAATTCTGGGTGGGAAGAGGCTGGGCATTTTTTTTTTTTATGCCAACTTGAATTCTCCATCTGCCTAATGTCACTCTGGAACTCTACACACTGGATGGCTCAAGGGTGCATGAGTCCTTGATCTTGAAACTAATTGCTACAGGCTGCAATGTGACACTCATTTTTATTGACACTCAACCTCAGTGCTGATGCGGTCAAAGTTTCCTTCTAGAGGACTCTCATGAACAGCTCATACACAACTGCTCCATTTAAAAATGGCCACTGCAGCTGAGCAGCAAAGCCAAACGTGAAGGGACAATGAACAGCATGGGAGTTGAACGTAACTACTCACAGTACCCTACAGGCAGGTGTCTCCTGGTGGAGAGCAACAGGATGGCTGCCATTTGGAAAAACAAAAGTTACAGAATTCTCTGTAACAGACTTCTGTTATTTAACTCCACCTGAAAAATATAGATAAAAAACTGCATTCAATCCATAAGAAAAACAAAATGTTTTTCATAGCCTATGAGCAAGATATTAAGTAAGCTGTACTCACAAAAGAAAGGTCCCAAAGAAGCTGGAGTCTCAATGTCATTATAATAACTTAAAAATCTCAAAATAGCATTTGATTCCACAGATTCCATTTCAGAAGTCCAGAAATGTTTTTGTCTGCCTGTTAATGCTCTCATTTTGGGGATTGCACGCGTCTGTTTAACACAAAGAGAGTTTATACCTGTATAAAGCAAAAATCATAGCTTCGCCATAAGAAGGAAATAAAATAGATGTAGTAAAAGTGCTAGAAAATCAATAAGAAACACTAGATATGCAGAGAAACAGATGTACAGATGACATCTGTAAGAGGAATCATATGGTTCTATCAGATTTACCTGAGTACAATCCCTCAGTAAGTTTCAATTGCAATGATAAACGTGCCTGGATTAAACCCAGTAATTTTTCATTCCTTGCTAATGGGGCAAATGTAACTTGGAAGGAGTCTGTATGCAATCACTGGAGGTTTTATTTGTATAACTTTTCTGGAGTTTGACTATGACTATATTTGATTGCATGTGGGTGGCTGTGGGACAGGCAGACAGCTGGGTGAAAAACTATGACAAAAGGAATCTTGTCCCATTTCCTGCCTGTGCTTCATTCACTAATGAGCACTGCTCTGGGTCATTCTCAAGATTTCTTCATCTGTTGTTGTCTCGTCTGCAAAAGGGGCACCCCGGCAGTGGAGCTGTTGTCAGCTTGTCTTGAGAGTTTATTCTGCTGCCTCTCACCCTTGCAGCTGTGTGGGATTTTAAGTGCCTGGCTGTAAACAACTCCATATTTTGTGCTTCTTTTTGGATGACTTGTAGGCCAGTCTAAGGCCAGATGTGTTTGCTGGTGTAATCTGTTCCTCATTTCTTCTGATAAATGCATATCTCAACAACTAATAATAAAGTGAAATCAGGATTTATCTGTTGTCTTCTTCAGTTTGATTTCTATTGGAAAGAAAATGTTAATAAAACATGGCTAAGTCCTCAGTCTCTCCTTTCTTCCTGGAGTGCTTGAAATATTCACAGAACATATCCCTACAAATAAATAACCAGGCTGGTGAATCTGATGCCATTAGACTCCTGCTGTAGCAACCAATATCCCTCTTGCTAGTTTGTGGAAGCAAAGCCATTTTGCTTCTTTAAGAAACAGTTTTTCAGTAACACTGTGTCATCAATTCTTGTTTCTTTTGTCAGACCAGTTCACTTGATTTCTTCCTGGTAACAGGTTTACTCTTTTTATAAAGAGTAAAGGATTATTTTATAAAAGGCTTCTACCTGTGCATAGGCAGGATCCAGCCTTCTCCCAGTGCAAACTGTTATCAAGTCTAGTCCATTGGTGAGAAAACTCATTAGAGGAGGCACATAAGGACTGCACATCTCTCCCTGTGTCCAGGGTTCAGTAAGTCTCTATGCAAGGAAAAGGAAGAAATCACACTCAATTTCATTGTATCAAACAGTTGTCTTTTGATTTGTGTTGTAAAATGGTATTGTACTAGCTTTCCCCTTCCAAACAGGTGGAAAGGTGAGGCAGAGGGAAGGGGAATGCTGCAACAGTTTAGCCTACCCGCTTCCACTAATGACCTGCAAGATGTGTACTGATGCTGAACACAGAATTCTGCTGTCCATGATTCTCCTCTTCTTTCCAGTTAGATCATGGCCTTATCCACTGCCACTCCTCATATCTGTTATAATGGGACCCTAACTCTTAACTAAAACCACTGTTAAAAGTCTGTCAAAGATACTGCTCCAACAAAAAGCAATTCCATTAGGCTTGGCTTTGATAGCAGACTTCCAACCCTCTTGCAACTGCTACATGGTTTTTTACATCCTCTGCAGGTTGAAATTATGATAGATACATAGATAGATATGGATGCTCATAAAAACAGTTTCTATAAAGAAAGTCATAGGGTTGTCCCTTACCCAAGAAGCCTTTCAGATAAATGCTCTAGTTTCATCCCAAAGGAGATTTTGCCAAGCCCTCTAGCCCTAGAAAGGAAAGGAAACCCTTTCCACAGCGCTAGGTAGTCCTAATTACAGATGCATCAAACCAGCACCTACTTTTATTGAAGATAATTGTTCCCTGACAGTACTCAGAAGCTCATCTATTGTCTTCAACTGCACTAATGAATGTTAGTTACTCACTCAGCCTTGCCAGTTCTGTTCAGCAAAGAGGTCACCAAAAACCAAAGTAAATTCTATTTCTTCTGTGCCTTTTCAGATTTATTTTAACACCCAAGTACAAAAACTGTAACTGTATACATAAGCCACCATGACTGGCATAACTGAAGACAACTGTTTAAACTGGCAAAGACACAATTTATTCTATTAAAACCACTCATGATGATATGTGAGAAGGAAAGAAGTCCTTTTAGCTTTTAAGAAACAAATAATTTCTAGGGTTAGTAATTAGGAAAACAAAACAAACACAAAACATTTGTATTTGTAAACTGAGTATACTTGCTGTGGCTTGACTAAAATGTGCTGAATCTAATCTTGGATTTCTCCTCTTCAAAGAACCACCACACTTCAAGATGCTAGTAATGTAAGAAAACTAAGTACAGGTAGAGTCATTCCCTCACTGGCCCATCTGGATTTTCAGCATTTTACTGAGCTTTCATATCTATTATGTGAAATAAAGACCAATCTGTTTTCAGAAGGCTACTTTGGTGGGTGGTCTGAATTAATTTTATTTCTTAATTTAATTTCCCAGGACATTCAGAGTTTTCTTTCCATTTTCTGTGTTGAACTTAGTGGGTTTACAGAGCCACAATACTAATAATGTAATATGGAGTATTCGTTTTATTTCTTCCTGTATCCAGCATGGTTTTACACACAAATAGATCATACCCAGAACCACAAGAAGCATATCTAACTTGAGTCTGGCCCTAATTCTTCTGCCTTCCATGGTATATAGTTGATGTACTATGACCCTTTAAAGAATATTTCTTACACTTGACCCTCTCAGTAGTTTCATGGGATTCTCCTCATTCTCTTTGCATTTCTACCAAATGCTTTCACTCTGACAAATCACCATGCCCTTGGATCACTTGCATTAAACAAAACAAGGCTATTTTATCTAATTAATGTTCTTGCTCTGTCTACAGTAACGTTGGTGGAACCTCCACAAAACATACTGTTGTGAGAACAATTAGATTTCAGGATTGTGGAAACAGACTCTAACATAAATGTGTGGAAGTGTCATTTTGTACATCATGCACCATGGCAACCTGTGAATCAACAGGATATCAATGCAGGGATGCACTTTGAATGGGAGACAAAGCTGACATGTATTTGTGGGCTGCTTTTATTTTCTGTCCAGAAATTTCAAAGTATCATATACAAGGAATGAATTCTGTATATCAGAATCAAAATATGCACCTACATTTTTCAAACATCCCAACACCACAGCATTGCCTCTAATGGGATGCAAATCTGTTTCTCCAGTGTCTCTTGGTATGTAGAAATGGTACATGGACTAGACAAAGCTGGAGTAAGACTAACATACAAGCAAACTAAGCAAAATTTCATGATTGCCAGGGGTATTTTTAAATTGTAACTTGATCTTAACTGATTGCCTGAGTCATCGAAAAATCTGAAGCAATGGCTCTGAGCATGGTAAAATTTGTCACTAATCTGACAGTGTGTCATCCTCATGACTTGAAGGACGGGGAGAGGGACAGCAGGAATTCTGCCACTTCAGCAGACAACTCTGTGGGTGGAGCAGGAAGAGAAAAGTACAGAAAACCTGACTCAGTCTCTAGCAGATACGTTCAGCAACATGACTGAACTTTACACTCAGGACTGGGTGCCTGTCACATTCCATAAGGAAATGGCATCTCTTACTCCGATGGCGAACAACAATGCAGAGGAGGAATCAAATGGCAGAGAAGCAGCAAAGCAGAAGAACCAGGGTTTAGAACCAGGTTTTTAAAACCTCACGTGACCTAAATAAATACTAGCACTGACATACCTGATTTGGGGCTGCCATGAAAGGGAAGCCTAGTCTTTAGATGAACAGTGTCCGCCCTTAACTTCCGAAACTATCAATTTTCCTCATCTAGTACTGCAGAAAGGTTATTTTGCAGTGCCCTGAGCTTCCTCACATTTAAAGTTAGGGCAGCCAAGGGCAACAAAGACTCCTTCCTCTCCAGCCTGATAGCAGAGCTCTTCCTTCCTTTTGTTCACATGAAGAACAAACACTGAGTTGAACAATAACAGTGGATGCTTCATTATGATGCTCTCTTGGGCACCCAGCCCTGGTTCGCATTATCTTACCCCTTGGTTTTGTTTTAAAGGAAACTGTGAACGGTCTTTTCAATTGCTGGTGTTTCAAGATCAACATTACCTCTACTTCCTCTGTTTTCAAGTTTCCTTATTTTACCAACAACATGTGGCGCTATGAAAAAAAAAAGAGACACCCAACGAACAGAGAAAGCTTCCAGTCTGAGCCAAGCAGCAACAGAAGGCCAATTAAATGAGCTTTCCCTGAATCAGTTAAGCTACTGATTCTGAGCACTATGAAAAAAAAAACAAACCCCACAACAAAACACCAAACCAAAAACAAAGCAAGCCAGAACAACTTAATCCTTGGCAACTATTGAAGGAAATGGACATGAGGAACACAGCTGAGGCCTGGAATATACTTTACTTGAAAACATCCAGGCATCTGTTCACACTTCCTGAAACCTCCATCAACAGCAGACCCCTCCTTGTCATATCTCCTACTTTATGAAATAAAAAATCTTTAGTTATTTAACAAAATCCATTCCCTCTGATCTGTCACAGCTAGATGGCAAACCTGATTTACCACAGTTATCACTTGTGCATTCCTGCAGACTTTTACTCTTCCCAGAGAAGTAATTCTTTTGGACAAGTTACTAAATTATCTCTCACTTTTCACACTTCATTCACACAGGTGGACAAATTTAAGGACAACTGGGCAGTCCTCTCTGATGCAGGCATAGTCAAGCACCCATAATGAAAACAGGTGTTGGTGGACACAGTTCACAGGACTATAGAATTTTTAAGGTGGGAAAAGACATTTAAGTTCACCAAGTTGATCCATCAACGCAACATCACCATTATGTTCACCATTAAACTATGTCCTAAAGTGTACATTTGTTGAACACTTCCAGGGATGGTGATCCCACCACTTCACTGGGCAGACTGTTTCAATGCTTGATAACCCTTTACATGGAAAAAAAATTCCTAAAACCCAATCTAAACCTCCCCTGGCACAACTTGAGGCCATTTCCTCTTGTCCTGTCATGCTCATAGGGAAGAGACTAATACACACTTCCCTACAGCCTCCCTTCATGTAGTTTTAGAGAGTGATAAGGTCTTCCCCAAGTCTTCTTTTCTCCAGGCTAAACACCCCCAGCTCCCTCAGCTGCTCCTCCCAGGACTTGTGCTCCAGACCCTTCACCAGCTCCACTGCCCTTCTCTGGATACGCTCCAGCACCTCAATGTCTTTTTTGTAGCGAGGGCCCAAAACTGGACACAGAATTTGAGGTGTGGCCTCACCAGTGCGAGTACAAGGAGACAAAATTGCTGGTCTGATCCTGCTAGCCACACTATTTCTGATACAGGGCAGGATGCCATTGGCCTTCTTGGCCACCTGGGCACATGCTGGATCATGTTCAGCTGTTGACCCCAGATCCTTTCCTTCCAGGCAGCTTTTCAGCTGCATTCCCCAAGCCTGCAAGGTTGCATGGATTGTTGTGATGCAAGTGCATGACCCAGCACTTTGCCTTATTAAACCTTATACAATTGGCCTTGGTCCATGAATCCAGCCTGTCCAGATCCCTCTGCAGAACATTCCAGCCCTACAGCAGATCAACACTTCCACCCAACCTGGTGTCATCTGTGAACTTGCGGAGGGGCCACTTAATCCCCTTGTACAGGTTGTCGATGAACATATTAAACAAGAGAACACCACTGGTAGCTGGTCACCTGCTGGGTGTAGCACCATTCGCCACCACTCTCTGGGCCCGGCCACCCTGACAGTGTTTCACCTAGCAACCAGTACACCCATCTGCACCATGGGAACCCAATGGCTCCATGAGAATGCTGTGGGAAACAACAGTGTCAAAAGCTCTACTAAAGTCTAGGTAGATGACATCCACAGACATTCCTTCATCCACTAGGCAGATCACTTTATCATAGAAGGAGACAAGGATGGTTAAGCAGGACCTGCCTTTCACAAACCCATGCTGCCTGGGCCTGATCCCCTGGCTGTCCTGTACATGTTGCATAATGGCACTCAAGATGATCTGCTTCATGACTTTACTAGGCATCAAGGTCTGGCTGACAGCTCCCCAGATCCTCCTCATGGTTCTTACAGATGGGCATCACATTTGCCTATTTCCAGTCACCTGGGACGTCCGTATTGACCAGGACAGCTGGCAAATGATTGGAAGTGTCTCAGTGAGCTCTTCCACCAGCTCTCTCAGTACTCTTGGGCAAATCCCATCAGGCCTCATGGACATGTGCAGGTCGAAGTTGCATAGCAGTTTGCTGACTATTCCCTCCTAGGTTATGGAGGTAAAAGTTGTTTCAGTGGTAAGTGGGAAGGGGAGTAATTCGGGTAAAGTAACACCTTCACCCTCAGCCAAGGCGCTTTTTCTGCAAAGAAGTGTTCACAAAAACCCTACTCTTGAACTGAGTAGTGAGGCAAGCTGGCCTAAATTAATGCCACACTGCTGGCTGCAGCCCTCAGTGGGCCAGCTCACTTACCCCTTCTTCCAGAAAAAGCCTTGAGTTTGCAAATTTGGCTTGTGTATTAAGTTTTCCTGTGCCCTTAAGTGATAGAGCAGTAAGTGGTGTCCTTCCTGAGCCCAGACAGCTGGGACCAGGACACCCTTCTCCCTTTGTGCTCAGATGTGACAGTGGAATTTAGTTCATTCTACACTAAAGTAATCAGGGCTTGCTCTGACTTTTATCCATTACTTAGGAACCTTTCCTAGGGCATGACAAGTCTTCCAAATGAAAATCAAACTGTGACTCAGGTGGCTGCCCATCCTTGCTACTGCTACTTTGTACTGCTAGCCAAATTGGCCCATTTGGCTATGGGTCAGTTGTGTGACCACTCATTCCCCAGTTCAGCCTAACACACATTTGAGAGAAAAAGGGGGAGAAAACCTGTTTCTCAAGGAAAAGAAAGTATTCTAGATGAATAGAAGTCACCTCTGCTAAACTCTCATGAAGTCCTATCCAGGGTTACTCAGCTGGAAGCACTGCCGTGATGAAACATGGCAACAAAACTGTAGAGGAAGGAAGGCTGAAAGGCAAAGAAGAAACAACATACCTCTGAGCTCTTGTGTGCTCTGTGTGAGGCCCTGCCTCTGTATCGGACATGAAGGTGGCCAGGATCACATAACAGAACTATCAAAGTTATGCTTTAACCATCCTGCATTAGTGCTTTTGGCTTTTGCTAACACATTAGAATACATTGGCTTGATTTTCAAAGGTAATGAGCACATATAGGTCCCACTGCCTTTGGTGACAGCTGAAGCTCTAAAAATCAATTTAAGATAGTTTGCATATCGAGAAGAACTGAAGGAAAATAAAAGGCCTATTGTGTAGATATGAAGAGTTTAAACACTGATGATTGGTGGTCTATGAGTCCCTTCCCTTTTCAAATAAATTTCACTTCATGTTTTGTTTGGTTTTCCTGTTGATGCATCCTGCACCCTCCAGTGCTAAGCTGGTGGGATCCCACATACTTTTCCTGGCATGTGGTGTTTAAAATAAGAGACCTCAGCAATCGGATATCCTCAGCATTTCCAGCTATTGAACACAATCATGAGTGCTGTGATCCAATTTCAGAGCAGAAGAGGAAAGATATAGAGTAATATTCTCCCTGCACTGGTATGGGGCAGACAAAAGAAAACTAAGCAAACAGGATGTTCTGCTCCTCTATGGACTTCAGCAAATGCCATGGCAGACAGGATATGGTCTAGCTCACAGCTAGGACTCACAGCTGCAATGTAGGTGCCTGGCTGCCCAACACCTTGTTTTGGTAATTCACTCACGGCACAAATTTAGCATGAAGAAAAGTAAAAGATGTGGTGAGCAGTTCCCATCTGTCATGTCTCAAGACTGAAGTCCTTCATCAAACATATGCAGCCTGAAGGAGGAATGTGATATTTATATATGCTACTAAGAAAGAATCTCATCCCTAAATTCACTCAGAACATCACCAATGCAACACTTGGTGTTCACAACTTTGGATACCAGCCTGCTTGTTCTAAGCCTATTCACTGAGTAGTAAGGCACATCTCAGCTGAGGTCTCCGCAATAGCACACAGCACTCAGTTCAGACTATTCCAACTCTAATATTCCCCAGCATTTTCTAGAAATGTCACTCCTCACATCTCTGCTGCTGCTTCTGGAAAGTGCACCTTCACAGAGCATTGGATTGTATGGGAGATTGCTTCTGTAGTTGAAAACCTAGGAAGTTTAAATGAAAAAGACATTCAGTGGACAATAAAGTAAAATCTTATTCAACAACAAGATCTCTTGTTGAACTGTTAATTGTAGCATCATTCGCCTTTGCTTCCTCTTCACCCCTGCAGGCATACATGTGCTGCCTTGACTGTGTGCTAAGCCCTAAGGCTTAGTCCTTAGCCCTAAGGCCCTCTAGGGTTATTCAGGTGGCAAACCAAGGAACAGCCTGGGCTGATACACCAGACTCTAGCAAACTGCTGACTAACCTTGTTGCCTCTCTTATCTCTATAATGCTTTGTTAACTCAATCTGGCCCTGAAATTTAATCTCAAAAGTTTTTCAGGGGTCTTCACAGAACTGAATGACAAAGGACTAGATTTGGTTTCATTACAACATAAACACTGAGGAGCAGTGCTAAAGTTCAAAGGAACATTGCAGAAAATACTTTACAGTAACAGCCCAGTATTATGAATTTTAGGGAATGACTGTAATGCGAAAAAGCATTTGAAGTAAAGTTTGCTGAGAGGGTGCCTGTCACATGTGCCTGTTTCTTAGAAAGTGCTATATATTCCTATTCCATTTTATCAAGATAGACTTAAGATCATATGAGAAGATAATTTACATCTGTGACAGGGCAAGTCAACACATCAGATACATGAGGTTGTTTGGGGTGTGTTAATTCTGGAAACATAGAGAAAGTTTCAAAGAAAAACAGCACTGAGGTCAAAGCAGTGGAAGCCCTACTTGTAAAGTGTTATCCCTGTGCTAGTAAGCCCCTCCTCAGGCAAAGTTTTCTAGTTTAGATGAAGTGCTATTCAAGTGTGCTTGTCTACACAGAATTGCACTCTGGAGACTTCCAGAGTTTAGACTGTAGGTAACTCTTGGATCTCCACAGCACCCTCCCTCCCCAGCAGAGGGAACAATAAAGTGTCCAGCATTTCTCTTTGGAAAACAGGCTGAACACTTAGAGATTTTACAAGATTTCAGTAATATATAAATTCCTACAGCTAAAGAAAAGTTGCATGTATTACCAAGGGTAAGTAATTTGGGTCATAGTCATCTATTGCTAACTATCGTTTCACAAGATCAAATGACACCAGTGATGGCTTCACCAAACATGTTAGTGGTGAAGCCAGAACAGAAACAACCTTTGAAGATAGCAAAAGAAACCTACTTGTCTGTATGTGAGAAAGGAAGAAATCACAGCGAGACTTAACTGTCTTTTACTTTCATAAGCTGCGCACAAAAGCATGAGACTTTACTCTGGCTGAAAAACATGTTTTTGAACAGACATTTATTTGGCTTCCTACTTATGAATGTATTCACTTAAGAACATTAAGTCCATTTTAGGTACATTTGACCTTATTTTACAAATCTGTAGCTTGAAAGACGTAACATCTACATTAAATTCAGGCAATTACTAGTAAAGTCTTAGTCTTCCATGACAGTGTTCAGTTCCCAGAACAATATACTGTCACAAATCACAGATACTACCTCTAGACAACAGTCAATTACACTCCTTATGTTAAAAGCCTTTTGGAAAAAAGGCCATTTGCTTTAACACTATGCTGAAAACTCATGGGAGCAGCCCACTTTGATCAGGAATTCATTATAGGGAGCCTGGTAAGGAGAAGATTTCTCTCAAGTGAGATCATTTTGTCCCAGGAAGCCTATGCCTGCCTCGAAAAGAGGGGAACACACTTACACTCTTCAGCTCATTGTTTTAACAACACTGGGTTAAAAGAAATTAGTTTTGATTCACACTTGTGTAAATGAGAACAGATTTGGCACACAGCTTGCATTGAAGTTTTTTTCCGTATTACATTTAGTAGAACTTCAGACAAATTAAATGCTGGCACTTCAGTTGCAATCTAGTAAAACATTTAGGGACAAGTTTGGCTTTCAGTGCAAGACGGCAGTACTGTATCTTCAGTATCTTTACATGCATCTTCAGAAATAAGCAGTTAATTCAAAACATTGTGCTAAACTGGATTTATCCACCTTAACTCTCACAAATTAAGCTCCCAGAAAAAAGTATGGCCAGAAACTTCACCAATCTACTGCCTATCTACTATGCCACTATGTGAAAGGTCATGTTTGCAGAGAGAAACATTTAATTTTATTGAAATGACAGTTTATTTGGTTTCTACTGGATCTAAATCCAAGATGCCTTGAGTCTTCTTCACCATTAAACAATTTTCCTTCAATTTCTCTTCATTATCATTTTTAGTTGGTTTTGCATCTGTGCTCTGCTTCTCTGACATTTGACATTCTTTTGATAGCTGTGGAGTTTGGCTACTCCAGCAAGGCTTTGCCAGTGCTGCTGCAGAGCAGTAGAGCAGTTCTCACAAGCCCATCTAATGAGGACACCCTCACCCAAGCGAACGCCGGGCCAGGTTTAGTAACCTACTCCTCAAAATGCCATGAATTGCCTGAACAAAAGGACATTTTCATTGATGTCAGCTATACCTGTGTGGGTGATGTTGCTGGCACTGGGATGATGGCAGTCTTATTTTTTCTCATGCCTTACTGCCAGGATAGACTTAACCTACAAACTGATAGTGCTTCTTTGCTCTCATTATTACAAACCTGTTAGAAATAGCATGAGACTTTCAGTGTCCTGTGGGGAATACAGCAAAAATGGCTCCACCCCACTGAGATCCTAACAAAGATCAGTTCATCTTTATCCCTCCAATAGGGCTGGAAATCACCAGTGGCACTGCAAATCTTTTACCATCTCAATAGCAATGCACAACTCTATTCCCATTAATCTGTCTTCCACCCATTCACACATAAAGTACAACCCTGCTTCATTTTACAGATTATATCCATGTTGCTCCAGACAAAGGTCACTTTATAGTTACAGTTCTTCATTGAATAAAAGCTTTTGATGCAGTAAATCATTGTATTTCACTGTTTAAACCCACACAATACAATACAAATAATGCTGCCCTTTCTTTCAGAATTCCTTTTCTACCTCACTACTTGTTTCTTTACAAAATAAAATGAGGGCACTTTTCACTTGCTTCAGCCATAGAAATTAGTTATAGCACTTTGGAGACAGTTTGCCATGCTGCACCACAAACCTAAACCCCATGCTATTTTACGATCAAAATGAGCCTCTTTCACTACTTTAATGACAAATGAAATATAATGTACCAAGGTTTCCCTAGATTTCCAGCTGTTACTAGATCTTTTCCTGTACTACTGTGAAACTTAAGACACTCTCTTCCAAGTGCCACATTCTTTTGTTTCTACATATAATAAGCTACCAGCCTCAATAAGACATTACATGCAAGGTGAGCACGTTTGTGTTTAGACAGGTTGTGTGCAGTGCAAAAGAGGGCAGGAGAAAGGGTGGATTAATCAACTAATCATCCAGTCCTGTGGCACAACCCCCAAACTATTCCCTTCAGCAATACAAGGTATTCTGTTCTTTCTTTGCGTAGTGAGGGGAGCCAGTCAGCAGGAGACACAAAAGTTTTGAGGTTAAATTTATAGACAGTTATACCTTTCTTTCAAAAGGAAGAGTAAAACATAGCAAGATAAATCATAATGCCAAGTACACTCATGAAAAATGGCAACCATTTAACAGTAACAGTGCTTTTTTTAGCACTGAAGGTCATGACAAGAACTGAGGCCAAAAGCTGAAGGCATACAAATTCTAATCTGAAATACAGAACAAGGGTTTAGCAGAAAGGCTAAAAGCTAAAACTTGAAAACACTGTCAAGGCAAACCAGGAACTCACATTTCTTTATGTCTGCAAATAACAGCAAATACTTTTCTAGAAGACATGATTCAGTGCAACAAAGTTATCAGGTACCTGAAGGAAACATATATGATATATGGGAGGTCAGTCTGGATGAACTGATAATTCTATTAATCTTTAAACCCTATGAAACTGAAAATATATCACTACTCAAAAGCAAGTCCTAGCTCACTAATATAATTTGCCTTATGTTTTCAGTGTTTCTGAGTTTTTTCAGTGAAGAGCAATGTTGATCACTTAGTTAAAGCATTCAGTCCCAACAGACTCTTCAGCTGGCAAACAGCCACTGTGTCCCCCATCCTCTTGGTAACAGAAGGCATTTGCTTAAGTAAGATGGAATGAGACTTCCACAAACAGCTGAGCTATTGGCAGCTAACAGCTAGGCTTGTTGCTAGCTTGTATTTATACCCTAGAACACTGCTGCTTTTAAAGTAGACTTGGATGATCACCCGTAGAATACAGCTTAAAATCAGCTCATTCAGCCTATCTTTTTCGCCCATGTGTGCATAAAGCTTAGTAGCATCTTCTAGTTCAGCTGACATAACCCAGTATGTGCTACATTCAACTTCAGTGAAACTACAATCAGGCAAGAGCAGCTCAAAACTTCTTCTGACTGTTATACCAGAACAGAATTACCAGCTAGTAATTTCCAATCAAAACAGAAAATACATCTCTGCCAATGAAAAAAATCATCTTACAACTTGCACTCTTCATCAAGTAGATCTGGAGCTCTTTTAATTTTATTCTTCTTTTTAACAGTATAACTTCACTCACTTCAACTGGTATATTGAAATAGGGAAGTGATAGCAAGTTCTTAAAACAGCAAACATAAGTTGTCAGTAAAACTTCCAGTATTTTGCAGTGCTTATATCCAGGTTTCTGCCTTTTTGTCTAAGATCTCTACAAAGCAGAGATCTGCTGTCAGACTGGATTCTGCACTCCTAATTCATCAAAGAGTGACACTGTACAGCATGGTAGAACATGACATGACATTGTATTGCAATGTAAAGGCAACAGAGGGTATTTCTGGGGTTGCAGGCCACTCCCTCTATAGCACAGAGCAATCTGAAGCAATGAAAGGAGGAGGCTGAAGACTTTTCTTGCTAAATTTCTGACTGTCCAATCTTGCTTTTCAATCATCACATTTCATTTCTCTAGTCTGAAAGTGGAAATAAAAGAATGAGTGCATAAATGGATTCTCTTCATCCCTGAAAACTTCAAGTTTATAAAAGTAAAGAAGTTTTCTCCAAGGGACCCTTGGGCAGCCTGGAGATCTCCTCTGACAACAAAAGAGAAGCAGTTCTGCCTTCACTAGGGTCTCCTCCAAAAATTTCTGTGCTTGCGCTGAGGCCATGAGATGCAAAGATACCAGGGAAACAGAGCAGCGATTTACACTGACAAAGAGGATTTTGATACACTCCTCCAAATGGGGCAGCATTACCATCTTAATAGCCTTTTGCTCTCAGCCCTCTTCCTGAGGACGCTGGAGATTTTTGCAAATGGAGAACAGTTCCGCTTCCCATTTTAACTGCAACAATAGCAGAAGGGCTCCTTAAACTGCATCAAACAGCAGTCTGTGAAATCCCTAACTAGCCGCACTGCCTCTCCTGCCGTTTTATTATCCTCCAGCCCACAGAACAAAGCGGGGGGAGCTCCTCCTCTTTTTTTTTTAGCTTATTCCACACATCCTAATCCCTCAGAGGTGGCAATGGAAATTGCTTGTGGAACTGTTAAATCACACTTTCACTTTGTCTTTCATTCCCCATTCACCCTCGCTAATCAGGGAGCTTCCAGCCACATTTTCCGATATCAATTTGTTTATGGCCTACTGGTTAATGGTCCTGGGATGGGACCCCCTGAGTAAAAAGAAAGAATCCTGGGCACTTCAGCCAGCTGCTCCTTCTCACCAGTTCCCACATCCATCCACTTGTTCCCATCAGCCACCCTGAATGTGCTCACCTCCTGACACCAAGGGAATTAAAGAACAAAGCCTGAATGGGAGAGTTGCCTTTGCAACCAGGCTGCAGGACAGATTCCACTTGTTAGCGCTATGTGATGTCCCTCAAGCGGTCACCGGCTGGCCTGTGGCTAGTTGCCTTACTGTCATCTTACCTGGCATCCAGCTTCCCTTTGGAAAGAAGCACCAGGTACAACTCTCAGAAAAACTCTAGCTTCTCTTGAACAAGGCAGCCTGGTGCCACTTTCTGCATCTTATCCAAACCAGACATTTCCTGGTGATTTGCTCACTTCCTCTTTCCACAGAAATAATGTTCACTGATATGTGGGATGAGACCATGCAATATTTACTTATACAAATCAGTGAGATGTCTCATGTGTAAGTGCTTACAAGTCTCTGTAAGAGTCTGGGGCACATTATCAGGGGAACCATGCCCTTCTTTGCTACCCATCTTGGAGAAAAATATCTAAAACAGAAACATAATGATGCAGTCAGAAAATAATAAAAGGTTCACAAAAGAAGACATTCTGGTTGCCTTTCAAAATGCACAAAGAACGTCTGATATCAAGACATCAATTACTTAAACAAATCCAAACTGGTATCTTATTTGTTTGTAGAAAAATGGTGAATGATGTTTTAAATGTACACCCCAGAAACATATAGGGTATAGAGAAAAGAGCAATTGCCACACTTTTAATACAGTGATATCCTCCTATCAGAGTGCTGCTCCATCATCATTATGTGTAACCAGGCCCATTTGTTCTTTAAAGGCATGGTTCAGTCCTGGGAAAGCTATGTTCATGGCTCACAGAAAAGAACTGAAAAAATTAAGATTGCCTCTGAACAGATGCTCCCTGTTTCTGAAATGGGAAAACTTTCTTTCCTGAAGTTTCACTACATTAGCGCCTGAGGACAGAGCAGGAAATCTTTTCCCTTCTTTAATAATGACCAGAAACATCTATGTAACTCAAGATACCCAAGATAGAAAAGTAGATTATCATCTGCCCTATACTGAAACAAAACATGTCAAGACCAACTCTTGCAAGTAACCTCAGTTTAAACTAATGAAAACTGCTTCTAGTTCCTGTAGACTTTTAGAATTACTAATACCAAATAAAGTAGATCAAGTGCTCAAAATACTGTCTAAGAATATATTGAAAATAGTATCCAAAGGCTTAGGAAACACTGTGTGGACACTTCCCCTCCCCTAACTATAATTACGTAGATGTATCAAATGGAAGCAAAAATGCACCATAAAACATTTTCATTTCTTTTGTTTTCTGACATTTTGCATCACCTGAGATGTAAGCATATTGAGTCACTAAGAAATATAAATATGTCATTAGTCTGGTACAGCCTGTTTGAATGTGAGAAATGTGCAATCAGAAGGAGGAGAACTGTTCACATCCCTTAAAATGTTCATAGTGCCTCACGGGATCAGTGATCCTCAATCAGTGGAACCTGGGAACCAGCTATATTCACTTATCTTATTGCCATGGCTGCGTATCACGGTGTCTTCCCTGAACAGGAAGTGACAGGCAGTGACTAGTTTTATTCAGTCTGTTAAACTGATGCAGTGATAAGGAGCCAGGCTGTATTATCAAAAGACATCAACTCAACAAAACTGATCTATGAATGTTTGTCAAAAAGTAAGGATGTTTGTTGGGATAAGTGGGGAAAAGAAGGGAAGAGTTGAACTTTCCTCTTTACTGTGTCTAAAAGTACATGATTTAGGACACAGCCATGAGGAATCCTAGTTCCCTGTCAGCATGGTAGTAATATCCAGCTTTTCAGTATACCACTTCATATCCTAGAGAATCTGAGGATATTTAAGACCATAGCGCATTAGCATTAAAATAATCACAAAAATACAAAACAGATATTAATTTCCTGTATTTTTAGTGATGTAAAGCCATTTGCGAAAGAAGAACCATTTATTAGAGCAGGTTATTAATGATAGATGGGCATGTTTCTTCTGAAGAAACCTATCCCATAGGACCCATGTTACCTGAACCATTCCACTTTACCTTGGAGGAAAACAGGGAGCCCTGGTTAATAATTTCAGGGCCTACTCCTAGATCCATGGCAATATGCAAGAACTAATTTAGTGTAATCCAAGAAAAAACAGTGAATTCAGCAGAATGCTGCCCTTGTCAACCAGAATGTTTAAATGTGTGGGATTTTAATTCCGTATAAAAAGCACCACTTTCAATACTTGTTATCTACATTCCGTTTGCTTAAAATACTAATTGAGGAGGCAAAACAACCAATGTTCTGGTCTTACCCTGAAGAACCAAGCCTGATTTCTCAATGGTGTAGAAGAAAGTGGAGAATGGAGCAACAGGGGATTTAGCAACCAGGAGCTGCAAAACAAATGTATGATGTAATTATGCATCTTTATAACATACTGATCAAAGCTCAAATCTGCAAAACAATCTCACCAGATTTAACTTCCAGAAGTAGTAAAGCACACTTCAGAAATAACATGTAGTTACTGATCTAGCCCTGTCACTTCTAAGCAGTTGAGGTCTTTTCATACACATATAGAGATCATGATGCAATTTTAAAAGGATTCACAGTCTCAAAAAAACACTGTCATGAAAGCAGTAATGAAAGCAGTAAGTTTTGCTTGTCTTACTGGCATCCTGTTAAGCTTAACGATTCCTGCTGGTTCAGGCTGTTGCACTCAGAGATGATTTTGAACAAAACTGCCACAGTGCATGGCAATTTTTAACTGCCATCAGCCATTCCACAGATATGCCCCCTTGGCTTCTCCAAGAACTCCACCCACTGTGTTCCTCCAGCCCCTGGAAAGCAGCATGTCCACTCATGGGTCATCACCCCGGGGACGGTAACATGCCATTGCAAGTATTTGGATATCCTCTTTTGCAAAAGGGGTAATGACCATGTCAAGCTTTATTCAAGGATCTTGTCCTCGAAATAGCAAAATAGGAACTGGAATTCCCTTGGAGTGTATAGTGCAATTGAATTTAGCTGGGTGTTAGGGTGACACCAGAAATAAAACTAGCTCCCTGGCTCCACTATGGAAGAACCATCCTCTGTGGAAGATGCGCTGCAGCAGAAATGCAGAGACAGTAACAGGCTTGTTAGCAGGGTAGGGAATGTGGGACCTGCAGATGGCAAACTCACACAACTGTGCCAAGCTTTATTGCTTGCCTGTTCGATTTTTGCTCACTGCCAAGGACTGCTCCTCCACAGCTTGCCTCAAAATAACCCTCATTCTGTCACCTACATGAAAGTGACATTTTAATGACAAATTTAATATGCTTTGCCCAAAATGTGATCAGCACAAATCTGATCTCATGGTGCCCACATGGCCCTGCTTCAGTCACTGACAGCAGTGACTGAAGCAGAGATTTTCCTGTAGCACTTTAAATGCCAAGGGTGTCTGTAGAGTAGGTAGTTTCATTTGTATTTGTATGTAATCTGCAGGCAGGACCATGCTTAGATGCTTAGTCTTGCAACTGTTTCTCATCTGATTGATCCAGGCTGAATTAAAAATGTCCCCATATCTGGTTCTTCAAACATAACCATTATTACCCACAGCTAGCTAACATTTTATGGGCTTCAGCATTTAAATCAAACATAATCTCCCCTCTACTTTCAAAGTGAAAAATAAAGGCAGGCACATAAAGACCACAAATACAGACGGAGAACATCAGACCAGTCCAAATGTCAATGTTTTCCTTTCTGTTTTATGAAGCTGGCAAAATCACCTCAGGATACAGTACCGTGAATACTTTGTGAATACTCCAATTAGGAAAACTGCTCTAGTAGCACTTTCCCCTCTTCCATATTAATTACCATTCTCTCTGGGATTATCTTCTGGAGAAAAGAGGGACGAATCACATCCCATATGCCTTATGTACTGTAACAAAACCTGAGTTCCTTTGTCTGTCATTATCACGGAATCACAGAATAAGCTGAGTTGGAAGGGACACACAAGGATTATCGAATCCAACTCCCGGCTCTGCAAAGGACCATCCCCAAGAGCCACACCATGTGCCTGACGGCATTGTCCAAATGCTTCTTGAACTTGAACAGGCTTCACAGGTGCTGTGACCACTTCCCTGGGGAGCCTGTTCCAGTGCCCAACTACCCTCTGGGTGAAGAACCTTATTCCAATAGCTAACCTAAACCTTCCCTGACAGAACTTCAGGCCATTTCCTCAGGTCCTGTCACCGGTCACCACAGAGACAGCACCTCCCACTGGCACAGCAGGAGGAAGACTGCTAGGAAGAAAGTAGAGTGAAGAGGAGTTGCCTCCAGGAGCTTTGCACACTCCCTCAGCTCTGAAAACACAAGGGAGAGGATGGGGTGGAAGAACTGTGCAAACACTCAGGTAGAGTCTCCCACAACAGCTGGATGTTTAATTGAAAAGGTCTGAAGTGAAACAGTTACAATTCTGACATCTGAGGTCAAATTTTTTGCATTCCATGCACTACTATGCACATAAATACTAACCTATATATGCATGTGCACTAGGCACAGTTATACGTGCACATGGATAGACATTCAAATAACTCTATGTACATTCTGTTACTGCATTTTTATGCAGTTACAATATGTGCATAACTAAGTATAGCAATGAAAAAATATAATAAATCACATCCTTTCAGCAGCACATCACAGGGCCCCTCTGAAAGGCAGCTGTTGCACAGCTACATCTGAAGCTCTGACTTAGTTTCCTTTTTGAAGTGAAATGGAAACAGCTCAGAATATTCAAAGGTATGGCTTTATTTTGAATGCTTGCTTAGTGAGAAAAAGAACCTTTAAAGTATAACTGCATATTTCACAACCAGATAGAGTACATAGAATTCATTTTTATAACATAAAACTCTAATATTTAACATAACATTAAAAAAAGAGAACTAAATATGTATTTAGATTTGTTTTTCAAGCTAAACCAAGAAACTGTAAAAGGTTATTGCAAACCATCCTCTAGGTGGAACAGACAATACAGAGTAGGTTCTTACATATCGACAAGGAATTTATAAAATATAGAAAGAAATACATATCAAAAAAAGAAAATTATGTTTTGAAGGCCAGGAAGTAGAGTGTTTTTAGGATTCAGATTAAAATATTTATGAAAGGGATATGAAGCAGTGCCTAGGGAGCACTTCATGACCTATTAAGTCTCTTCAAGTCCTATGGGCTTCCTGACAGCATCAAACCTGCCAACCCATGTTTTATGCTGACAGAACTGACAGAGTTGGAACAATACATACTAACAATGTCCTTTGATGGCCCACATGCAACTAAGGAACTCTGTGGTGAATAAACCAAGAAAAAGTTGCTGGTTTTCAAATACAGAATCTGTAATTTAAAGTCTTCTCATCTATATCTTCTGGTGAGCATCTGCTCCTCACCATAAGATTACAAACAGCCACCTGAGCATGTGGAGGACACATGGGATCTCCCAGAATAAATCACAAGCAGGCAGCACAGGTAGAATAGGAATTTATAAAACTGACATATATTCAGCTACATGTCTTGTTTCAATTCGAAATCACTCCTGACTGAAAACTGGGGAGAGTACAGAGAGATGTATTAACTGAATCTGGACCTGAATCAGAATCATTCAATAACAAGCTGAAACACAGATGTCTTTCCACAATCTTACTTTATAAAACTTAAAATAATGAACGTAAATTTTCAGTCCAACATAAAAGATTTCCTCGGTTCCTTTTTTGCTTCAGGAAAAGGACGGAAAATAGAACTCCACTAATGTTCTTGATGTATGTAAAGAAATTTATTGCACTGTTTCCTAGCCAGATAAGTGAAAGACACACCTTTAGAGATAAGCACTATTTAATCATGGGATCAAAAATTAATCCAGGCCCCACCAATTTTTTTTCCTATTAACACTTCAGTGCAGTTAAAGTTGCACCAAAAGTAGTACATATTTTGAGACGAGTAAACAGTAATCGCAATTAACAGCCTAATGAAATTAACAGGCATTTTGATTACAAAAGTTATTTTTTAAATAGTGAAATTAATAGAAAACAGACATAGAAAAATGATGAAATAGTACTTAGTCTTTCTAATTCATCCTATGATACTTCAGAAATGCTCTCCATGAGCTACCCATGAGCTTCTGGAATGGAATGTAAAATCCAGTTGCAGTTATTCTTATGCTGCTGTTCCTGTAAAGTGTGAATGACAGAGATGGATGAGGAAAGTAAAAATGAAAGCAATTTCAAGTTTTTCCAAGTCTGACCTCTACAAAATGGTCAAATCTTAGTTCCCTTCCTTTCCTTTCTAGTATCACATTTCCCTGTCAAGAGGTTTGTAATAATTATTTATTATTTGACAACAATGTAGAATAAATATTAAATGACTGAAAAATCATTTCTGCCATGAGGCATGCTAAGAATACAAAGGTACTATGGAAGAGGAAATATATCACCTTGATGAAAAGTGAATAGAAATTGGATAGATGCCATTGGATTAGGTAAAGGAAAATAAATGTGAGACAGGCAGAGCAGTTGAGAAACAAAAGGCTTAGAGAGAATTGATGATGACAGCAGAAATATTGTACATTAAAGTTTATTTTAATTAGGGAAAGTATTTTTATTAATACATTTTATTGTTTATAAGCTTTATGGAAGAGATGAATCACAGAATTGATTGCAGAAGCCCAGCAGAAAATACTAATTATTGGGACAACACCTCCTGTCAATAGCAAGTAAAGTGATGAATTGGAAAATGTATTAGATGAACTTTCAGAAGGATTCTGATAACCAGAAATCAAGCCAATGTCCTGCCAAAAAAAAAGTAAAGATGATGAAGGGGACAGTGTCTTATATCAAATTAGTTATCAAAATGCCAGGATGATAAACTACCAAACAGTGAAATAACAAGATGATTTTGACTGAGCTGTCAGTTCTCACATGATTAAAAAATTATTATTTTATAATGGAAAACTAATGACTTTAACAAAAGTAATGGACTAAGATACTTCAATGAAATACTCGAGAAAATTGCTGTATTAACATTTCCATCATTTCCATTTAGACTGGGAAGACAACTAGTTTTGTCCCTATTTTTTTATGGAACCTATTACAAGAAAGTGGTTTTTAGCAATGACAGAGGAACATAAATAAAACTATTTGAAGCCTCCTTTAAAGTATGTCAGTTTCTTATCAGTGAACAGATTCTTCTCTTTTTATTTTATTGCGTCGAGCTTTTTCTTACATTATCTTTTCTCCTAGACTTACATTATTCTTGTCTATTTTATTTACAAAATGCATATACATGCACTAAGGAATGAATGAAAAACAAATCCACATTTACAGTCAATAAGTATTTTGGAATTCAGGTCCACTGACTGAATACCAGAGACTCGTGAAAGGAGTCTGGCTCTCATTATGCTTGTGGCCCTTACTGAAACAATGCTGGTTTGCTGGGATATTTTGCTAATTCACGTTGTTCTATTGCAGTAAACAAGCCTTGCTAATAGCTGGTGCATTTCAGGAGAACTCTTCAGTAACACCACATTCACTTGAAAGAGCATGAGAATAGAGAAGGAAGCCTACACCACTGACAGGGTCACTCAACAGGTAGAATACTATCTCTCAAGGTTTGATTAGACTCATGTACTAATAAAATCAGTGCTAAGCTAAACAAATCTTTCCCATAATTGTGACAAATTGACTGGGTGGACAATCTTCATGCCAGAATTTCCCTTCTTACTGTAGATCAGAAGGGTTGTTTTTTCAGCTGCAATAGGGCCCAGGAAAAAGCCAGTAAGGAAAACAACAAAGTTGATTTCGCATCAGATATCCCAGCAGACTTCATAACTGTTTTTTCTGCCCTCCCTTCTGCTTCTTCTTAGGCCTGGTGTGCCGGAATTTGATATATTCTAGAAATGAAAGCAGCAGTCCTTATTCTGCAGATCATTTACTTTTGAGCAGGAGCTGCAACCCAGTTCCCAGGGCCAGCTCTGTTTCTCAGCTCCACAGCTCAAACTGCCTCCAGCCCACCAGGAAGGTACCCAAGGAGAGAACCAAGAGTTCCCTAAAGGGCACTAACACCGTAGTGACATCAAGGCTTCACAGAGCAATATACCAGTTGTTCCCCACTCCCTCTTCACACTGAAGCATCCTTTAGGGCAATGAGATGGCTTTTTACAACATAAGAGAAAAAATGGTTGTGTTTCCTGCCAAGCCTTACCAAACACTAATGCTCAGTAGACCTTGGAGCTCTTTGAGGCTTCAGTCTCGTTATGGGTTCTGATTTGACTTGGGAGATAACTGGCGCTTGTTGCAGAAACAGAAAGTGACCCTAACACCTTTCCAGTGTTATGGTGGGGAAAAAAAGTAGTTTAGGTCTCTTGCAATCATTTACTAAGCTCACAAGATATACCTATAAACATTTAACTGATCTCTGATGGCAAACGACTCTCTGGATAACAACATTTTGCTTATATATGGTACTTTATCTATAGATTTTAAGAAAGCCTTAGAAGGCTGGGGAAAAAATAACCCCATTATGCACATGGGTAAATTGAAGCCCAGAAATTAAATACAGTCCTAAAGATTTTATAGCTGATATCAGTACGAAAATCTGAATAACGTGTTATTAAATCATACTGCCATCATAAGCAAATCACTGCAGAGTTTGACTTTATCTGGGCCTAGTGTTTTCTTATGGAAACAATTATCCCCTTCTTGGTATCTTCCTCCAAATCCCACTGCAAGCAAAACTCTCTATGCACAAATTTTCCCCTTTCAAGCAGAAGAAAGCTCAGCCACTCCAGCTGTACTGTCTGCAACCGTACACTTGTGAGTAAGAAAGGCTACAGGCTGGGCAGGCAGTGCAATTATTGGGAATAAAGAGGCAAAACAGGCTGAGGAAAAAGAGATATATGCAGTCATTCTTCAGCCTTCCCAAACATCTAGACCCCACACACGTATTTCCTTGTTATAAAAAAAAATAATTGGTAGACTGAAACAGGGCATGCTTAAGATGTCTTGAGCACTAGAGAGGAAACTATGAGAAGTGGGGCTTACAAACATGCCCCAGTACTGGGAGTAGATGTGGAGTCCCTACTGCTTTCATACATGAAAAATAATTTAAAAAAAATTAAAAAGCAAGCATCATTTGGATTAAAATGATTTTTTAGGAAACTATAATTTAATTTGTGCCATACATAGCACCTGCAAGATGTGGTTCTCTGAAGTCCAGCTGTTTGAAAAAGCTTTCATCAAGGCCAGGTTAATGGGCCACAACTCAATAAAATTCTTTATAGAGCAGTTTAAATGGATTGTATCTCCCCTTTCCCCCAAGAAAATCCCACTCAGAGGAAACTGTTTAGGAACAAGTTTCCTTTCTAGTACTTTATAGAAAAGCAACAATGACAGCTAGAGACACTTCATGAGAGGCATTCCATAAATCTAAACCAATTAGTGCAGAAAAGTAGTCAAGCAGAGTTTGTGTGCATCCTAAAAATGTCCATTAGCACACATCTGGAAAAAACAGCAAAGTGAATGGACTCAAAAGGCAACTGAGCATCCTGCTGTTGTCTCAATCTCTCAAAATGCAGCAGCACATCTGTTTATTTTCTTTTAGTGCAATGCATACAAATTTCATATATTAAAAACATTGCTAATACTGCAAAGCCAAGAATTCCCTGTTTATCATCCTAAGAAAAAGTGATGGGGGGAGAAATGCAGATGCACTTAAGACATTTTTACAGGGAAAACAGCAACCATGGGCGCTGATTTGAGTAAGAAAATTAATGAAGGGAAAGTCTTCAAAAGCCCAAGGGAAAACATGAAATGCATTCAGCATGGGAGAAAGAATTCAAAGAAATCTATCCTGAAATACCAGCACGACACTTACATTAACAAATGTAAATTAATATCAAAGAGATCAAACTTTCTCAGCCAAATTACGAGAGATTGCCTTTAATTATAAGAGTCAGTGCTAGTGCAAAGCTGAGCTTTTGAAATATTTAAAATGAGTCTCTAGAAATCAGGAACCTGTGCAAAACCAGCCAAATTTCAGATAAATAACTTCTTGTGATTTTGTTTCTTCCTAGCCATAACTTCTAGGATATGATCATATGTTCTTTGTGTAAGCCCAGGTATACCACTTCACTTTCCTCTCTGTGCTCCACTCTCAGAAGTGGTTAATTAATAAAAATTAATTCTACACCTCTGCGTTTCTTATATGAAATTATGTAGGCTGCTTACATACCTAAGTTCTAGCATACATTTATGTTATGCATATGTTCCTAATTCAACTACCAATAGTTTTATTATTTATGCTAGATATTCATCTCAAAGAAGTACCAGGAATTCCTCACATGACCTTAAAGATAGGACATCATGGTCTTGCCATGGTGACAGAGAATGTGTGATAACTTCAAAAAAAAGTGAGGATTACTTATCCAGTATGAAGGCTAGAAGTGCAAATGAGATGGAAGCATTTTATAGTATTTTTTACTTGCCTTTTCTGAATCAGCATTTCCTCTCAGGCAGACCTGGCTGGTGATGCTCTGGCTGTACACTTTATTACCCCAAGAGTATATAATAGTAGCCAGTGACTCTGTTTGCACTTTGTGCAACCACAAATTCTTCCCCAAGCAGAGGTCAATTGAGTTGCTTAGGTGGCAGAGAGGTGGACAGATTTTGAAAAGCTGACCTAAAGAGACACCATGCAAAGAAGCTGAGAGGTGCTCAGATTCTGCTTTGCAACACCAGACACAATAGGACATTCAGGAAGCAGCACCAGTGTCTGAGCTCCAAACTCTCAATGTCTTAATGATGGTAGTAGATACTCCCAGTGGCTATGGACAAAACAGGACTTTTTACAACAGAAAAAAAAGCACACAGAGCAGTTTGTTAGTGCAGTTCTTCCTATAGTAATGAATAACAGTCACAGGCAATGACTCCAATAAAAATAAACCATCATTGCACACACATGTGGTTGGGCTTACTCCCACAGGAGACATTCAATACTTGCAAAGGAAAGAAATGGAAGGAAAACAAACAAAAGACGGAGATAGAAATTAAAACCAAGAATCTTTCAAGAATAGAGGAGAAACAGACAGGACAAGTCCAGGAAAAAGGACACTGCAAATCTCAAGCCTGCTATACCTAGGCTGGCTTCAGGTGCTGCTTATAAAAAGCAATATAGGTATAGAGCACTTATTCACAGTGCACAATGCCAGGAACTGGGAATCAGGATTCATGAGTATTCTTCCTAACTTTGACACTGTTTTATTGAATAACTACATGAAAATCATACATAGAGATAAGACATCTGTAGCAACTTTTCTGTATTAATTTTCTGCCAGGTAGGCACAGCTCCAGAGGTACCCTACTTTCCTGGACCCAGAGGGTACAGTCCAGAAGGACCAATAGGTAACAGCTCTGCTATCTCTTTACAGTGGGGTCAATTCCTCCCTCTCTCATAAAACCAGAACAAAGGCATGTGTTTTGGCTGAGCCTATCCAGGCAGTTGCCAGCAACAGATGACCAGTCTGCAAATTGTTTCAGTCTTTGTGGTGTGCCAAACATTGGATTTCAAGTGAGAGAGGTCAGCATGAAATATGTAGTGCCATTCAGGAATGGTTTTAGCATCAGGCACTACAAGGACCTCTGAATATCCTTGGACTGAGTAAACATAACTTCAGAGGAAGAAAACCATCAAAACCTCAAATGAGTATCAAAGACAATCACAGACAACAAAACCAAAACTTTCCAAGGTGAACTGTCCTGATGTGCTCCAGAGCAATGACTGTCCTGAATGCAATAGGCCAAATCTAACAAAATGCTGCTTTTCCTTAGCTGTCCTTTCCCAGACTGCCAGCACATTCCTGAGCCCTTATACCCAGAGAGCCTTTCTTGCCTGATGTACATAACAATAACTTCAGTGGCAGGGAACTGCAGTACCCAGGCAAACAGCATGTGACTTCAAGTTTTAATTGGAAAAGAAAATGAAATCCCGCACATGTATTCAAATTGTGTCTGAACTGCAGCAGCATGGCCAGGAAACTGCACAAAAACAGGCTGCCTCCAGTTTACTTTGCTGAAGTCAGACTTCTGGTGAAAGATCCCCAGGGTGAAATACAGGGCGGGTATGCAGGGTAGTCAGCTCACTTCAGCTCATGAAACATCACATCCTATGAAATTCCTCTCCCCAGAAGCATTTTCTGTCTCCCTGCCACATGCCTTATTCCCTAGTTTGTAAAATAAATTTTGTCACCTTTTCTGTTTCCGAGTCTCTCCTAATTTTCCCAGTAGAAAGTCCTCTATAGGCCAGGAAACTTCACAAGAATTGGCCATGATGATTTCCTATGCTATAATACTTCTGAGGCTCAAAGTCCTGATAATTGTCCAGTGAGAGGGGTAATTCAGGAGAAAATGCTTGTAGCTTTTACCAAGCAGGAAAGCAGCCAGCCAGCAAGAATGTCCTGCTTACCACAATAAAACAGTGCCAAGAAAAGGGATCTGAGGAGGGTGCTGTGGCTGGATAAAGTAGCTGGGCAACATAAACACAGCCTCCTATGCGAATTCTCCTATGTGGTAACTTGTGGTCTCTCATGAGATTTATAGTACACCAGTAGTAAGAAGAACAGAAAATAGTTTATGTAGCTTTTCAGAGCCTTCCATATTGTTCCATTTCACTCTAGTTCTGCAAATAAAAAAGCTGAAGGATACAATACTTATTCATGACACATATTGGAACACTGCTTTATCCCAGAGATCTTGTGTCCCAAATCGTGAAGGACTCCTAAGGGAGTACCAGTACAATAGCACCAGAGCAGCTCTTCTCAGAATACACGGCTGCTTCCACCCAGCCTGCCAGACATGACTGGAAGAGATGGGACCAGCGGGGAGCACAGCTCAAAAGCCCAGCAGCTGCACACTTTCTCCTCCAGAGAGCCACATGCTCTGACAGAGATGCCACTGGCTCCTCTGCCCATGTTATTGCATGGAGTAAATCAGCTCGGTGTAATTCAGCAGCACAACGTGAGGAATATACATTCTTAAGTATGTAATTAGCACGTGTATTGCCATCATGATTTATTACTTTTATCATTCTTCGAATATCTATAATAATTTTAACAATATACTTACCTTCTACAGATAAAAAAGTATCCTCTGTAAATTCAACTTCAATGCCTGTTTTTAAAGTGTCTCAAGTCTTTATTTAAATAATACTCATTACTTCTTTAACTTTCTTTTGGTTTTCTATATGATGAAAAACACCAACATTATTATTTATAAATTGAAAGAAAATTAATCCACTATAAAATAGCATCAGAAGTGGGCTCTTCCTGGTCTCCGCTCATAGATTTTGAACATCAGTAAAAACAAGTGTCCTTCTTTGGTGTAAAGGCATACTCCTAAAATCCCAGACCTGGGCCAAAAAGCTTGTGATTCAACCAAGCCGAAGTCCTAGACCATGGCATAAATATTCTTCACCCACACTAGTGGCTGCAAAATGCCTTTGACATGAAACAAACAAAACCCTTTTCCAACTCTTTTTGTGTGTTCACTTTGTTCCATTCCTAAAAGCAAAGTCCCTGGAGATAAGCTAACAAAACACTGCTAAGTTCACATATGACAGACAGCAATATTATCTCATGTAAAGCCTCAGCAGAGTGTATTTTAGAGTCCACTGGGCATCGCACAACACGGACAAGGAAAAAAGTCATGCTAACAGATCTGTGAGCTAATATGTACAGATGCAGTATGTGTGCTTTTGGAGTACTGTCATGCTCTACTGATGTTAAGAAAAAGGTGATAGAGTTAATTTAAAATTTAATTTCAATCTTTCTACAAGAGTCAGATTTTCTCTAGCAAGAACATTACTGGGAGAGGTTTTACCAATGAATTGGAAACCAACGGCCTTACAAACATCATCTGTATTGCTGAATGTACAACCACTGAATAACAAAATTCTAGAAAAACTTTTCCCTAACAAACATGAACTTTTCTAGAAGGCTTCATTTACATTTCTACAAGGCAGTGGATCCCCAACAAGCCCCAGCAGGCAAAGGCAAGCATTCTACTTCTAGTGCATGGCATAGATGCACTAAAGACTGGTCAGCCCTTTTAAGACCTGAAATATTGCTTAATAACACATCAGGTCTGAAATTTTTGATGAGAACATGCCCCAAACAATGATCAGTAGGTTAAGAAACCTTTTTATGTTTGGAGAAGAAACAGAAGCAAAGATCACATGTAATGATCATTCTTTTCACAAAATTACTGCGAGCAGCATTTATAGCTCTTAGATATTCTCTTGCATCGGGATTATGCTTAAGAAATTCATACTTTGCGGATCCTAACTACATGTGAACTTTAGGAAAGTTTAGTTATGTTCAAAGGACAAAAATGTAGCCATTACAAAGAAAATGCAAAACTGTAGGGAAAAAAAAATCCCAACCTCTTCTTTCCTGCAGTGGCACCCAAATGGCAACCTTTAGTACATGTCTTACAGTAAGTTGTTTACCTTTCTTTTATATATTTAATACCAATTAAGTATATCTGGTATTAGCCTAGTAAGATTACTAAGAAGCTCTTTGATTTTTTTGTGCTTATTTACACTTTTATTTTCTCTTTTCAGCTTGCTCAGTTATTGGAAATGAAGACTGAGATGGCCATTATAAGACCACAAGCGAAAAGCAAGACAAAATATACGAAAAAAGGAGAAAAAGTCGTTTCCTTTTGTTTTTGATATGAAATGTACCATGTCCAGCTGTAAATAACACAAGAGAGGATTAGGCGATTTTTTTATCTGTAGCTTGAGATGACTGTGGGTACAGAGTTTTATATTATTATTAGATAGATAAATAAAAGCTGATGCTAAAAGAAACAAGTTCAGTGACGTACAGTGAAGAACAAACATATAACTTGGACCAGAACCATCGATGTGTTGAAAAAAATGACAGTGCTGCCTCAGACATGATAAAGTTTTATTGGCTCAGTCTCCAAACCAAACCTTCTCGACCACTGTCAGCTCTGACAGCTCCACAAGGCCAGCTCAAGTGTTCTGAAGTCCGTAACTTCCACTTCAATGCTGTGCAGTATATAAACACCCTGAACTGCAGAAGATATCGGCACAGACAAATTAAATCAAACGGCAGAAAAAAATTAGACTGATTGTTCACTCAGGACTAGTGCAAGAACTTCTGCCAGAGATTCCGGACTCACTTGTAGGAAATGACTGATAAGAGAGACCATGAACCATCACTGTTACGCAAATGTGAAAGGGCCTTGCAAACCCAAGATAAGTCTAATGAGCTCTTTCCAGTGGAGAACTTCAGTAGTGACTCACACACTACTCTGCAACCTAAGTTTATCGCTTTCTTTGATGAGATAGGGGGATTTATTGACAAGTGACCTCATTAGTTATTTCCAAGTTGGTGTTGCTCCAATATGAATACTCAAGGAAGAAGTAATTCATTAACTGAGTTGTACTTTACAGTACTTCTTACCGGTACTAGAAAAGTTGAAGCTACCCATCAATCATAAGTGTGTCAGGAACACTGAACTTCAGCATGGACTGAGGCTTTCTGTTAACATGTATCCAAAGGACGTATCTCTCCCTAATCAAAGTACCTGTGAAAGCTGGATGCAGGATGGCTCAGGTAGCTACTTATAATGCCTTTTACCCTTGAGTCCCAAGTATCTTCCAATGTTTCCACCATGTGGGTAGAATACACTACCACCTCCTGCACACATCCTTTCCATACTGACTGAGCAGATGTCCTAAAATCCCATGCTATTTTTCCAACTGTTAAATCAATCAGTCCAAGGGCAAGTAATATTGTGAAAATTATGTATTTTATTATCTTCTTGACGTATTATGACGGGCAGATACGATAAAGTTGGCCAGGCAGCTTCCATTAAGTCTGTAACATTGGAGATAATCAAAACCCCAGTCCATCTCAGGCAGTGGTATGTCAAAATGGGTTTTATTCCTTAAAGTGGGTCAGTAGTCTGCATTTAGCTCCTAAGCAGTTAAGAGAGTTTCTTCTTTTTCAGCCTGTTTTTACATCACAGCTAAAGGCATGGGAATTACAGAGATCAAAGATTAAAAAGACTATGTAGAGCAAACTCCTCTAGATGAATTGATCCTACCCAGGGTAGATATACTGATAAAACTGAACTGAAAAACCCCATATTGTTCTCTCTACAATAGATTTTAAAATCACTTATATTGTGATTATACTGGCTGCCATTCTCCTGTGTTGTCAATCTAGAACAGTTCAATGACTTCAGATTCATAAAACAAGCAAAAATTCAAGTTCAGAGTACAATATCCTAGACATACAAACTCCTGATATGATTCTCCTTTAATATGTTTAGAGAATCATAAAAGTTGTAATGCCTGAACATGAGAATCATGTCTGATCCCTACCTTTTCACACAAGATGCCATCCATTTTGCCCACTGAAGCCAATATGTCAAAGTTTGTCTGGTTTTAAAACTTTATCTGAGATCTACTTTTTTTTACCAGTGACAGATCAAACTTGTTACTATGTCAATAAATATATTCTGTCTAGCACAGACCTTGGCTGGGAAGAAAGTAGATGGAGAAGAAAGCAGAAAGAAGCTTGAACAAACATTTCCAGGCCATATACAGTATTCCAGAGATATCCCTAGTGCCTTTCCACAAGGGTACAAACACTTCTCATTTGAAAACACCTTGCCTGATCTATTCTAGGAGAGCCCAGACCCTTTTCATAGTTACATTACAGTGTTGAATTAGTCTTTCTGTGATAAACTAAACTACGCCAGTATTAGCTTTACTTTGAACTTGTATGCTCCTTAAGTAAAACAGAAACTCATTTGTAATGCCCAATATAATTTTGCAAATTATTTCTATTAGCAATCTTATATTCCACTATATTTTCACTACTTGAGGTTGTCCAGTTCACTCACATTGATTTTGATATTTTTCACTACTAAGAATGTCTTTAAGTATACTATATTCCAAGAAAGACTTCGCAGAACTTTTCTGAATAATTAATACTTAAAAGTTAAGCTAGGCATTGCTGCCCTTTGTTTTCAAATTTAAAAAGAAAAAAAAAAAGAAAAAAAGAGGAGAATCTGGTAGAAGACAGGAGGCAAGGGGATTTGCCAAGTCATTCCAAGGATAAACAACTTTGGTCACTGCCACTCTTTAGGAACGATGACATTTCATTTATTGATGAGAGAATCTGCCCTAGGTTAATTCCTCTCTGTTTTGAGGGGAAAACTCCCACTGAAGTCAAATCACAGAAAAGTGATTCTGTATAAACAGGATGGGAGTTTGCATTCATTCCCTCTGTGCAAAGGGACTTAAGCTTACAAACAGAGCATTCTTCAGACAATTCGGACCAGAGCCTAAAAGTCATATCTGATTCTTTCTCTCTCCCATTTTTATGCTGTTTTACTTAATTGTAAGTACAGTGTTTGTAAAGGGTGTTGGATTAACAGCATCAAAAACAGAAGTTCTCCCTTTGTATTCAGAACAATTTTGTTACAGTAATCTTACCCCTCCCATCCTGACCTTTAAGTGGCTCCCAATAAAGAACAGGAGGTATAGCCCAAATTTCTGAAAATTACTATCTGATTAATATGAAGGTGCACAATTATCGATTAGACCAAGGGAAAAGGCCATTTCCTCAGTTACAGAGCTGAGAAAATATATAAAAATTAAAACTATAGCACCACTGTGACTAAGTAGGTCTCATCAAGGTAATAATTCTATTTTCTGTGGTGTGTTTAAAAGAGGGGAAAAGAAGGTATTGATGATAATAGAAATGTTGCATTAACCAATCCTGGAGATAAGAGGCTGGACAAGCATTTTAATAATCTAAAAATGTAAGCGCTAGCTACTGTCTTTGCTGGGTACTTGCAGTTTGGAACAGCTTTGATGTCTGCAAAGAGGAGAGATGTAGGAATGCAAAGTGACTTCTAGAGCTGAGGCTTAGAAAAATCACCTCTGGTATCAACAGAAACTGGAAACAAGGAATTAAAGAAAAAGTTCTGCCATAAAGCTCCAGTCACAGTCCCAGTTTCATTAACCTTCACTGATGAAGAAAAGTTCATGGCATGCTAAGGAGAGAGATTCGAGACCGAAGTCAGTGACCACACTGAAAATCAGTTCAGCGGGTGAGTTAATCTACAGAGCAAGTTGGAGCAGGAAGCAGGAGTACCTTCACTACATAGGACCAGGAGATACAAAGACTTGCAAGTGCCTGAAAGAAAGGCAGTAAAGGCAAGATCAAGCTTATTGGCACTCAGTGGCAGTGAAGAGATTCCAGCTCTGCTCCCAGCTGCAGAGGATTTACTCTGGCCAGTCATTTAGTTATGATTCAGTTTCCTCGGTTATGAGCACCTGGCAAGGGCACTGCAGAGATCAGTCTGCAAATACTTTTGCATAGTAATTTGAAAATATAACATAATATGAGATGGTTAACTTGTAACTGGTGTAGGTTACCAGCAAACAGGGAGCAGTCTCTTCTGAGAGCTGACTGGTCTGTCAGTCAAAGGTATCTACCAGAAAGAACCCACCTCTGCCATCAGCCTCAGTAGGAAGACTCAGTTTAACTTAATGACTGTGCTTCTCTGCCTCAGAGATGTCCCTGCTCCTCTGTTCAGGATGCTTTGAACTACAGGTGAACGAGTTGGAAGTTGGTACAGCTGCTCCTACATTTTGTCTATCTGACAGTAGAATAATCCTCATTAAGAAAGCCTGCAGTGGTTATTAAAGAAATGACAGAGAAGAGAACAAGATTAACTATTTCAAGGTTTTCTTCTGTTCTTTTCTATTTGACCTAGAGTCTTTTAATTTCTATTTAGATTCCTAGATAACAAATTGATTAGTGTTTTGTAAGCACTTGAGTAAATTAATTCTTGTTCAAGAATGATGGAAACATTTCTCTAAAAGTGTCCTGTTAAAAGGAGAGGGCCATAAATCCAGACCCATTTAATGTAAACACGGCTCCAGCGATGGCTATATGACCATCCCCCAAAAGTTCATTAAGAAGGAGGCCTGCTGCAAAGAGAGACATGAACAAACACTCAAGGCAGGGAAGTAAGTCACCTGGTGACGTTTGAGCTCCAAACACTTGTTAATGAACCGTCGCTATTTTCCTGGCATCCTTTCATTTGGCACTTTGCTGGATTAAGTCAGTATCATACTATGTTGATAACCATCTGTTCATGCTACAGTTGTGCCTTGTGTCCAGTTTCATACTGCTCTCATGCTACTCAAGATTATATTGCTGCTTATGCTTGTATATGATCTATGAATAAGCAAAAGATTTCTGTCATAAGGGTTATCAGTTGACAGCCTTTTTAATCAGAAAAAAACCTATAAGCTTATTTATGCATTTTTAAGGATGTGGTTTGTAAACATGCATGGAAATTTGAAGCCATAGCAACATTGTGTCCTGATTCAAAATATTCAATCGATAGCTGAGGTGAGGCAAAAGTCTCTGAAGTAAACTGCATCCTAGGAAAAAACCATTTCTTTAAATTGAAGGCTTTGCAGAATTTGAATATGTGCTTCTGCAGTCTTTTCATAGCTATTTTTTCAAAAGAAGCATAATGGAGAACCATAAAAAAATAATCTCCCCTGAAAAAAATCTTACTTTCTTGTAAAATTTCCTATTATTTTTTTCCTTGCATGACTCCACACCATCACTCTTATCTTAAAAAAAATTATAAATATATCTCTTTGTGTTTTTACAGAATTGACTTTCCATATGCTAAGTATATTATATAAGAAGATGGCCCAGAACAGATACACACTTTACAACACTTCCAATAGCCATCTCCTGGTGAAGTTACAGTCAAATATCTATACATTTTGAAAGAACTGCTTTACTAATATGATAAAAAATGCAAGGTAAAGAATTGAAAATCACATAAATGTAAAACATCATCCTCACTCCCCTTGGCTCTCTTCCAGCCCTTCCCCCATCCAGAAAGCACCGGGTTACCTCACCATCGTAATTTTGGAATGCTTATTCAGGGCGCATTCATATGATAGTAAGCAGAGCAAGATGAAACAGCTGGTCTGTAACCAAGGACACAACAAAAGTTATGTCTGGCATTAGTCTGAATGAGATAAGGGGGTTTTGGTCTGTTTTGTTTTATTAAGAATGAGTCACCATATACTTATGCATTTAAAACACTTTACCTGAACACTTTACCATTTTACCAGGAAAATTCCTGCCCAACAGCTCACCTAGCACAGCTTGAAAGCTTCAGCCCATATCTCAATCCTAAAACCAGCTGTTCTCCGGGTACTCAGACCCCTGATCTGGAAGAATTGGATGGGGAGCAGAATGAAGCCCCCATAACCCAAAGGGAAATGCCCAGTGACCTGCTTTGCCACTCAGACACACACAAGTCTGCAGGGCCAGGTGCAGGGAAGGTGCTGAGGGAGCTGTCAGAAGAGCTCACTGAGCCACTGCCCATCAGTTACCTGCAGCCCTGGTCAGCCGGGGAGGTCCCACGTGACGGGAACCTGGCAAATGCGACACCATCTACAAGGGCCAGAGGAGGATCTGGGCAGCTACAGGCCTGTCACCCTGACCTTGGTGCTGGGGAAGGTCATGGAGCAGACCACCCTGAGTGCCATCACACAATGCATGTGGGACAACCAGGGGATCAGGCCCAGACAGCATGGGTTTGTGAAAGGCAGGTCCTGCTTAACCTTCCTTCTCTCGTTCTATGATAAAGTGATCTGCCTAGTGGATGAAGGAATGTCTGTGGATGTCATCTACCTAGACTTTAGTAGAGCTTTTGACACTGTTTCCCACAGCATTCTCATGGAGCCATTGGGTTCCCATGGTGCAGATGGGTGTACTGGTTGCTAGGTGAAACACTGTCAGGGTGGCCGGGCCCAGAGAGTGGTGGCGAATGGTGCTACACCCAGCAGGTGACCAGCTACCAGTGGTGTTCCCCAGGGCTCGGTATTGGGGCCAGACCTATTTAATGTCTTCATCAATTGTCTGGACAAGAGGATCAAGTGCACCATCAGTCAATTTGGAAACAGCAGCAAGTTTGGCAGGTATGTTGATCTGCCGGAGGGTAGGAATGCTCTGCAGAGGGATCTAGATAGGCTGGATCAATGGGCCAGTTATATGGGACTCAATAAGGTGAAGTCCTGGGTTCTGCACTTGCATCACAACCCAGGCAGTGCTACAGGCTGTGGGAAGAGTGGCTGGGGGTGCTGGTTGACAACCAGCTGAACATGATCCAGCATGTGCCCAGGTAGCCAAGAAGGCCAGTGGCATCCTGGCCTGTATCAGGAACAGTGTGGCCAGCAGGACCAGGAAAGTGATTGTCCCCCAGTACTCAGTACTGGTGAGGCCACACCTTGAATCCTGTGTCCTGTTCTGGGCTCCTCCATACAAGAAAGACATTGAGGTGCTGGAGCGGGTCCAGAGAAGGGCAACAAGGCTGGTGAAGGGTCAGGAGCACAAGTCTGATGAGGAGTGTCTGAGGGAGCTGGACTTGTTTAGCCTGGAGAAAAGAAGATTCAGAGCAGACTTCATTGCTCTCTACAACTCCCTGAAAGGAGGTTGTAGGTGGGTANAGATTCCAGCTCTGCTCCCAGCTGCAGAGGATTTACTCTGGCCAGTCATTTAGTTATGATTCAGTTTCCTCGGTTATGAGCACCTGGCAAGGGCACTGCAGAGATCAGTCTGCAAATACTTTTGCATAGTAATTTGAAAATATAACATAATATGAGATGGTTAACTTGTAACTGGTGTAGGTTACCAGCAAACAGGGAGCAGTCTCTTCTGAGAGCTGACTGGTCTGTCAGTCAAAGGTATCTACCAGAAAGAACCCACCTCTGCCATCAGCCTCAGTAGGAAGACTCAGTTTAACTTAATGACTGTGCTTCTCTGCCTCAGAGATGTCCCTGCTCCTCTGTTCAGGATGCTTTGAACTACAGGTGAACGAGTTGGAAGTTGGTACAGCTGCTCCTACATTTTGTCTATCTGACAGTAGAATAATCCTCATTAAGAAAGCCTGCAGTGGTTATTAAAGAAATGACAGAGAAGAGAACAAGATTAACTATTTCAAGGTTTTCTTCTGTTCTTTTCTATTTGACCTAGAGTCTTTTAATTTCTATTTAGATTCCTAGATAACAAATTGATTAGTGTTTTGTAAGCACTTGAGTAAATTAATTCTTGTTCAAGAATGATGGAAACATTTCTCTAAAAGTGTCCTGTTAAAAGGAGAGGGCCATAAATCCAGACCCATTTAATGTAAACACGGCTCCAGCGATGGCTATATGACCATCCCCCAAAAGTTCATTAAGAAGGAGGCCTGCTGCAAAGAGAGACATGAACAAACACTCAAGGCAGGGAAGTAAGTCACCTGGTGACGTTTGAGCTCCAAACACTTGTTAATGAACCGTCGCTATTTTCCTGGCATCCTTTCATTTGGCACTTTGCTGGATTAAGTCAGTATCATACTATGTTGATAACCATCTGTTCATGCTACAGTTGTGCCTTGTGTCCAGTTTCATACTGCTCTCATGCTACTCAAGATTATATTGCTGCTTATGCTTGTATATGATCTATGAATAAGCAAAAGATTTCTGTCATAAGGGTTATCAGTTGACAGCCTTTTTAATCAGAAAAAAACCTATAAGCTTATTTATGCATTTTTAAGGATGTGGTTTGTAAACATGCATGGAAATTTGAAGCCATAGCAACATTGTGTCCTGATTCAAAATATTCAATCGATAGCTGAGGTGAGGCAAAAGTCTCTGAAGTAAACTGCATCCTAGGAAAAAACCATTTCTTTAAATTGAAGGCTTTGCAGAATTTGAATATGTGCTTCTGCAGTCTTTTCATAGCTATTTTTTCAAAAGAAGCATAATGGAGAACCATAAAAAAATAATCTCCCCTGAAAAAAATCTTACTTTCTTGTAAAATTTCCTATTATTTTTTTCCTTGCATGACTCCACACCATCACTCTTATCTTAAAAAAAATTATAAATATATCTCTTTGTGTTTTTACAGAATTGACTTTCCATATGCTAAGTATATTATATAAGAAGATGGCCCAGAACAGATACACACTTTACAACACTTCCAATAGCCATCTCCTGGTGAAGTTACAGTCAAATATCTATACATTTTGAAAGAACTGCTTTACTAATATGATAAAAAATGCAAGGTAAAGAATTGAAAATCACATAAATGTAAAACATCATCCTCACTCCCCTTGGCTCTCTTCCAGCCCTTCCCCCATCCAGAAAGCACCGGGTTACCTCACCATCGTAATTTTGGAATGCTTATTCAGGGCGCATTCATATGATAGTAAGCAGAGCAAGATGAAACAGCTGGTCTGTAACCAAGGACACAACAAAAGTTATGTCTGGCATTAGTCTGAATGAGATAAGGGGGTTTTGGTCTGTTTTGTTTTATTAAGAATGAGTCACCATATACTTATGCATTTAAAACACTTTACCTGAACACTTTACCATTTTACCAGGAAAATTCCTGCCCAACAGCTCACCTAGCACAGCTTGAAAGCTTCAGCCCATATCTCAATCCTAAAACCAGCTGTTCTCCGGGTACTCAGACCCCTGATCTGGAAGAATTGGATGGGGAGCAGAATGAAGCCCCCATAACCCAAAGGGAAATGCCCAGTGACCTGCTTTGCCACTCAGACACACACAAGTCTGCAGGGCCAGGTGCAGGGAAGGTGCTGAGGGAGCTGTCAGAAGAGCTCACTGAGCCACTGCCCATCAGTTACCTGCAGCCCTGGTCAGCCGGGGAGGTCCCACGTGACGGGAACCTGGCAAATGCGACACCATCTACAAGGGCCAGAGGAGGATCTGGGCAGCTACAGGCCTGTCACCCTGACCTTGGTGCTGGGGAAGGTCATGGAGCAGACCACCCTGAGTGCCATCACACAATGCATGTGGGACAACCAGGGGATCAGGCCCAGACAGCATGGGTTTGTGAAAGGCAGGTCCTGCTTAACCTTCCTTCTCTCGTTCTATGATAAAGTGATCTGCCTAGTGGATGAAGGAATGTCTGTGGATGTCATCTACCTAGACTTTAGTAGAGCTTTTGACACTGTTTCCCACAGCATTCTCATGGAGCCATTGGGTTCCCATGGTGCAGATGGGTGTACTGGTTGCTAGGTGAAACACTGTCAGGGTGGCCGGGCCCAGAGAGTGGTGGCGAATGGTGCTACACCCAGCAGGTGACCAGCTACCAGTGGTGTTCCCCAGGGCTCGGTATTGGGGCCAGACCTATTTAATGTCTTCATCAATTGTCTGGACAAGAGGATCAAGTGCACCATCAGTCAATTTGGAAACAGCAGCAAGTTTGGCAGGTATGTTGATCTGCCGGAGGGTAGGAATGCTCTGCAGAGGGATCTAGATAGGCTGGATCAATGGGCCAGTTATATGGGACTCAATAAGGTGAAGTCCTGGGTTCTGCACTTGCATCACAACCCAGGCAGTGCTACAGGCTGTGGGAAGAGTGGCTGGGGGTGCTGGTTGACAACCAGCTGAACATGATCCAGCATGTGCCCAGGTAGCCAAGAAGGCCAGTGGCATCCTGGCCTGTATCAGGAACAGTGTGGCCAGCAGGACCAGGAAAGTGATTGTCCCCCAGTACTCAGTACTGGTGAGGCCACACCTTGAATCCTGTGTCCTGTTCTGGGCTCCTCCATACAAGAAAGACATTGAGGTGCTGGAGCGGGTCCAGAGAAGGGCAACAAGGCTGGTGAAGGGTCAGGAGCACAAGTCTGATGAGGAGTGTCTGAGGGAGCTGGACTTGTTTAGCCTGGAGAAAAGAAGATTCAGAGCAGACTTCATTGCTCTCTACAACTCCCTGAAAGGAGGTTGTAGGTGGGTAGAGGTCGGTCTCTTCTCCCAGGCAACAAGTGACAGAACAAGAGGAAATGGCCTCAAGTTGTGCCAAGGGAGGTTTAGATTGGGTATTAGGAAAATGTCTTCACAGAAAGGATTGTCAAGCATTGGGACAGGCTGCTCAGGGAAGTGATGGAGTTTCCATCCCTGGAGGTATTTAGAAGACATGTAGATGTGGCATTTGGGGACGTGGTTTAGTGGTGAACTTGGCAGTACTGGGTTAATGGCTGCACTCGATGATCTTAAAGGTATGTTCCAACCTAAATGACTGTGATTCTAAATGCTCTTCCTTGGAAATACCACCAGAAAATACTGATTTGTTAAAAAATAACACTTCTATATGCATTTTCCATCTGAGAATTTCAAAACATGTTACAGAGATTAACACAATACTACAAGTCTCACAAATCCCTTGAAAATTATAAAACAAACCAGGCCCATAGAAGTCACCATACCAGATCTGGCCAGTGTCTCATTTAATCCAGCACGCTGCCTCCAATGGACAAGAACAAAACGTTAAATATAGCATGGTAATACATTTAACCCTACCATGCTGACCCCCAAAGACAGCTGAGAACACATGAAAAACAGTAACCTTGAAGTCTGTTGACTCCAGTTCAGGAAAGAAGGTTAACTATACACATAGGGGTAACTGAGGAGTCTGATAGTTTCTAGTGCAGCGCTGTTGGTTTTGGCCCAAACTCAAAGGGTCTGCATGTTTATGTATGCATTTCAGGAAAATTAATATCATGGTTAACTATTTATAAGAGTGCTTAGGGAGAACCAAGTATCAGTATCCATAAAGATAATTCCTTTCAGGAAGGCATTTGTGCGAAACTATTAACTTTTCCCATGTTCCCCCATGTTCTTACACCACTGTGCTGCTGTTAAAATTGTACAGCTCAGTCCCACCTCAGCAGCTAAAAGATTCCTGCTATTGTCCGTGCTTGTGGGTTTTGGTGATATAATGAACTTAAATGCAGACTGGAAATCTCTTTCGGCCCTCCCCCAGTGGTGTTGCTTCTGTCCTGGAGAAAATAAAAACCAGAAGCCTGGCGGCTAGAAGGAAGCAAAAGAGCAAAGTTCATCTGTTTGTTCAGAACACTGTTCCTATCCTAGCAATAAAGCAAACCTAACTGATTTTCAGGCAGGCAGGACATCCCAGAAATTTCATTACTTTGCTGAACTGGCTGCTGTCTTATTAATGTTCACCAGACACAGGAAGGGTGGGGTGGAAAAAGGGATAGTTTGCTGGAAAATATCTACTTGACAAACAAAATAAAGGCATTTTTTACTTCATATATAAAAAAATCCCAGCTGTGTAGGAACTGTATGTTCAATTTCCTAAGGTTTGGTACATACTTGTTCTGCCACCTGCTGCCCTGGCACTCCCCAAGGTTTCAGGCACAGGGGCTATGTCCGTGACTTTTCCCAGAAACAAATACTGCATGACTAAGAACAAGCATCTAGCAGCCCAATGGCTGTCCAGGAGATACCATAGTTCTAGAAAACAGCTTGCTTGAATCCTCCTGAAAGATCACATTATCACTCCATGTTTTGAAGAATACCACCCTTGGCCCAGTGCTTCTCAAGAGGTGCTTTTTCTCTTGATGGGTCAGATTCTGCAGCGAGGATTATCACGCTAGCTCTACTACCTTCAAAGTCAGACGTAATGAGGGAAAGTCCCTCAGACTGTCACCACTGCCCCAGCTCCTCCAGGGAAAGAAAGAGGGAAAGTAGATCCAGAAAAAGAATATTCTGGAGAGCAAGTGAGTGAAGACTGAATTCTACCTTTTGAAAGAACAAATTGTATCTACTGTGGAAGGAAAAGGGAGGTGTATGTCTGGTGGAAGCAAGGTCAGGTGACATGGGAAGAATACAGAGATGCTGCTTGCCATGGTATGGGGAAAATTCATGTGGTCCAAGCTCAACTGAAGATGAAGCAGGCCAGAACTGTGGGGGACAATGAAAAGAGTTTTTTCAAATACATTAATGGCAAAAGGCAGTGTAGAAATAACATCATCCCATTACAGAATGAAGATTGTTACCTCACAAATGGGGACATGGACAAGGCAGAGGTGTTTAAATGCATTCTTTGCCTCTGTCTTCAACACAGATGATGGGACACAGGGGCCTCTAGCCCTGAGCTAGAGGACCATGACTGCGAAAATTATCAATTCCCCATTGTGTGGGATCTGCTGGTCCAGCTGGATCCCTACAAATCTCTGGCACCTGATGGGACTCATCTGAGGAGCTAGCTGATGTCATCACAAAGCCTCTCTCCATGATTTTCAGCAGTCTTGGGAATCCTGAGAGGTCCCAGCTGATGGGAGGCTGACAAACATTATCCTGATTTTCAAGAAGGGCAAGAAGGAGGACCCCAGAAACTACAGGCCTGTCAGTCTTAATTCAGTGCCAGGTAAAATCATGGAAAATATTATTCTGGGAAGTACTGAAAAACACCTGGAAGACAATGCAGTCACTGATCACAGCCAGCACGGCTCCCTAAGGGGAAAGCCCTGCTTGTCGAACCTGATTTCCTTCCACAACAGGGTAACCCACCTAAATGACCTAGGAAAGCCAGCAGATGTAATCTTCTTGGACTTCAGCAAAGCTTTTGGTATCCTGTTGGACAAACTGTCCAGGCCACAGATGGATGAACACATCATGTGCTGGGTGAGCAACTGGCTCACAGGTCAGGCACACAGAGTTATAGTGAATGGGGTGACATCAGAGTGGGGTTCTGCAGGGCTCCATTCTCGGCCCTGTGCTCTTCAACATCTTCATTAATGACTTGGACACAGGATTCAAAGGAATACTAAGTAAGTTTGCCAGTAGCACTAAATTGTGAGGAGCTTTTGACTCCCTTCAAAGCACGGAGGCCCTGCAGAGAGACCTCAACAAATTAGAGACACGGGCAATCACCAACTGCATGAAGTTTCTACAATTCTACGAAAACACAGCTTATTCCTTGTACAGTATTGATTCTGTAAGGTTACAAATATGGAAAAGGAGGAAAAACTTGGTTTTGAAATGACTTCACCCAAATCTCTGGACCAACTGTATGCTTTCAGCAATTTCCTGGGGCAAAATTTCACTTTAAAACCAAGACTACAGATAATCACAGGTTTCTGTTGTTTTTTATTTCTGTTTGTTTGGGTTGGGTTTTTTTTTGATATAGTCATATGAGAATTTGTAAATGTGATTACTGATTTGGTCATTTTTGAATCTTCATGTTAAGCTTCCTTAAAAAGTGCTGGCTTTCAAAGCACTGATATCCAATACCTCCCAGCAGAACCACTTTACAATGACTGAAATGGCATCTCAAGACCTGAGGCACCTTTATTCACAGTTCATTTATGAAAGTGGGTATAAAGAAATTATAAAGAAGCATATATGTGTAGAACTATAGTAATTTGATCAATACAGTGCTGCGACAGGTAGGGTAACTCTAGATGCCTTCCTCTAACTGGAAACTGCATGTCTAGCTGAAAGATTTCTTTGAGTTTAAGAAAAGAGAATTTATCTGAGAAAAATGACACAGATATCAGCAACAGGAAAATACCTACAGGACATCATGGACATATCACATTTCAGTCATGGACTTCACAGGCGCATAACTATTTATATTACACTTCTGCTTCAAATTACTTTGGTTTTAATAATATGTACTAACATTTACTTTAAAGTTATTTTTCTTCACTGCAGCTTTAGTTCCTTTGCTTAATTGAAACAGAATGACCCCAAAACTTCACTTGTAAGCAAGGTGGTGCACCTGATAAATTCAGTCAGGAAGAGAGGAAAACTCTATTAACTTGATCATAATTTTAAAGTCTTGAACACAACTTTTCATATACTTACGATCTATTACTTCTCAAACAAAATCAGGAAAAACTACATGTAATATCTGAATGTTCTTTAGGAAAACTGCTCCCTTTTTCCACCACCAGAGGAATGTTCTTAATCCGTTTTAGCTGACTTTGTGCATCATGAAGTAGCACAGAGCCCAGTTTCTGCCCTTTACCCTCTGCCAACTCCACCTCTCATGTAACTCCAAAGTGATCCAGGAAACTTATGAACAGCTTTATATTTTGCAGAACTTAGTACTTCTGTAAAAAAGGACATTACAGACCAGAATAAGAAGCAGTACATAAGAAAATTTCTAAGATCAGCAGCAATAAGAGTATATTTCTATGCATAGCCTTTAGAAGCAGGTACAGAAGAAGCCTTTTTCTACCTGCATTTGACACATTTAACCTTCTACCTCAAAGTCCAGAGGCCTACTGCTCCTTCAAAGTGCCCACTACTTGAAGAAACAGAAGTGCTATCATTATAATTTTACTTCTAATAAAACAGGATGGCTTCCTCTCCTCTGGCCCTAAAGACTGCAGTCTAAAAGCGAGAAACCTTGTGTTGTGGCAGTAAACCCAGGAGCACCAATTTGAATGCACATGGGTAGTAATGGTATAGGAGTAAGACGGTACAAATACCATGTAGCAATTTTTCTGATAGCTCTCTACTTTAACTGGAAGAAAATCAATAACATTAAGACTGAGGGTCACAGCCTTTGGAAAGAGTTACATCAATGCAAAAACAGAACAGACAAAGCCAAAAGAGATTATAACCACAGATATCCCATGGGACAGATGAAATCATGCATTATGATGCTTTTGAAAACAAAACAAAAGTCATTCCCTCAATCATACCCCAAATGTCTTGTCTCCTAGTTTTTCACAGTTTTTTAAATTAAGAGGTGAAGACTGCAGTAAAAGATGCTACTATATTTCACTTAAAAGCATAAAGTCTCTCAGTGAAAAGGGTAACTATTCTTGTACTCGCAGGCATACCTCTGGGAAATTGGTACCATACTTACTGCTCAAAGTTAAGCTTGCTGGTGCAGGCAGCAAGCTTCTACTCACAAACAGCAGTCACAGTAAACAGAGTGCTCCCTGTCCTAACAGTCACAGCTGAAATTGGGCACAAAGAATGGACAGCATGACAGCAAAACAATCAAGGCAGTGAAAAGACTAGGTTTCTACTCCTGTCCAAAATTCCTGTGCAGGAAAGCACTTTAAGAATTACCTTTCATCTCCACAATGTAGAATACACTAAAGGCTCAAGAAACTTGTACTCCTGTACCAACCGTGACTCAGAAAAGCCCATCCTAACACACGGAGGCACTGGAGTGCTGGTCATCCCTTAGAAACAAAGGACACTGACTGATCCCCACCCCAAATAAGCAACTGGGCTCTCGAGTGCCAAGTTCTCAACACACGTAGCATAACCAGAGAGGCTGAAGGATACAGCCTATCTGACTGCTGGTGTACCTTTATTTAAATTCTCTTTTTTGTTCTCACCTGTCTTGTCGGCAAGTCATGATATTGTAGAATGAGCCTGGTGTTGACGCTGTGACTCCACGTGTTGCCAAGGGCTGCTGTCACACAACCAGAATCCCTCTTCCCACTTACAGAAGATCCTGAAGATAAATATGACAGAAACTGCATCAGGACTGTGGCACAGAAAATGGTTCAGCATTGAAACTTCATCAGTCATCTCAGATTATTCCCTAAGCTAGGTAATTACAAATGGAACTTAATAGATTGCACTGCCGCATTAATTTCCTACTTTTCTGATTTATTTATACAACTGTAGTGTGAGTTCTCCATCTCGCCCTCTGATATCAATGAAAAGTGCCAAGAATTAAGGAGATGTTGCAAAGTATTACCTACCTTCTTGGAGAGACCAGTATATTTTCTAAATATCTAGGGGTGCACCATGCATATGGGACACTTGCCTATTCCTCTTTAGCTACTCTATCCCCACGCAAACCAGCTTTCTTTGGGCACACAGGAGAGGGAAGCAGTCCAGCAGAGTCACAATGTATAATGACATAACAAAAAGGAAATCTAAAGGAGCAGAATGTGCTACCACAGTACTTTGACCTAAAAACCAGAATACTGATTCATGCCATCAGACACCTACACTTTTTCTAAGATTTGCAAAGAAGAGAGCTCCTTAGCTGTAATTACCATTCTGCTGTCCCTGAAATAATTTGAACTTTATATAACCCTGAAGGAAAATGCACTTTGCTGGAATCAGCAATGAGAACATAAAGAAGTGTTTCCAATAATGCCACATGATGCAGCTTGCTTAACTGCCATTGCACTCGAGCTTTCTCAGACTGAAACCAGAGACCCACACATGCACACGTACACACATGCAGGCAGGTAGGTGCCTGAGACCTTCATCTTTACTTATCGTAAGTTCTCTGTAAAGTGAACAGATTGATGGGTGACTTGTTTGCACTTCAAACGACCCTTTCAAGAACAAAGTAAGACAGAAAAACCCCTGAAATTCAGAAACAAAATCCTAGTTGTTATGTGGGTATAAAAGATCATGTGCAATTTGAAAATTGAATTGTCTGAGGTAGACAGTCCATACTGTTAAAAAGCTATGAGTGAATGAGACACAGTTAGATTTAAAGTCAGGTAACTTACTGTTATCTATCAGGCAACAAACAAAATTGCTTTCCCAGGACAGTTGTGAAATCCTTGTCAACTAAGTCAGTGAAAGACCAGACACTGTAATAAGGCAGTCCTATATTTCTGTCAAAATTATCTGTAATGCAACAGTTAATGTTGAAATCTAAATTATAAGTACTAGCAAAACTGTACTGAGATGACAAGGTCATCTTGTTAGCCCAGCAGAGCTTCTGGAAGATTCAAGTTTAAAGCACTTCATTACTTTTACATTTGCAAGGAAGTGGGCTTTGTTACTTCCCGCCCACCTGCCCTTCTAACTATTCAGAGCAAAAGCATAATTTTTTGATCCACTAAAGCTTTTATTTTGGAAAAATACTCAGTAAAGAATAAGACCAGAAGTGTTGATATGTAATGACAATCATTATTTATATCACTGCTGGTAGTTGCAAGCAATGAGAAGGACACTATTAGACTGCATTAGGTAAAGGAGAGTAGCAGGATGGAGAGAAGGGCCTGGGATGATTGCAGTGCACTACAGGATTCAGCTGAAGGCCTCAAGCCTCACCCAAGTAATAAAAGGTTCAATTAACATCAACTGGATTTGGATTAGGTCTTTAAATGTTTAAGGTCTACAAAAGAAAGGAGTGAAGCACTTGGTTCAAGCCAATAGTTTGACAAGAGTCTGGACTCTGTAATTACTGAATTACTTCCCACATCACAGGAGTTCACTGGGACATGCACAATACCTGCTTCTCCAGAACACTTGCTCTAGTCTGAAAACAGGCTACAGTGGTGCCATCCAGCAAGGATGAATGCTTTTTTGTACTTAAAAAAAAAATCATGATAAGCAGCAAACTTCCACCTGAATAACTCACCAGAGAAGCATCTAACTGGAACCTTCAGTACTAGGAATGCTACTCTGTTAATTAGTCTAGCCCATCTCTATTGGGAAGGTGGATGTGCTAACAAAAATAATTTATCTTCATCTATGTTTTGGATTTTATTTTCCAGCTGGAAGAGTGAACACGCTCAAATGTAAAAACAGGGCGCTGGGAGCTCTGTGTTCCATTCCCTTAAAATGACTCAAAGCAAGTTAATTAAGTTCATTAAGTTCTACAAATTTTTGGGTTTGTGCTATCACCACAAAAGTAAAATGCTATTACTGTACAAACAGGATAATGGAGAATATAAGACACTGAAGCAGCTTTAAAGTTTCGCAAACCTTTCACGTGGAATAAGCTGCAGTCAACACAGTCCTTCCCTCCTTACCCTGTTAGAAATGGGTAAGAATCACAAAATTCAAGTGAGGCAACTAAGTGTGAGTTCGGGTAGGTGTGGAAGTGTTCCCCTCACAGCTGATGTGACTGCACCCCTGTTTAAAGCTGGGAGCCACCATTCCACACCACCAAGAAGCAATTCACGCACCCCTGCTTGTGGGCCCTTCACCACAAAGGGCCCAGACATTCCAGAAGTAGGTAGTGTCGGCATAAAACAGTCACAGAATTCACACCCAAACTTCCCTCAAATCACGTGTCTCTGCTACTAGGTAACAGAAGGAGTTACATATCGCTGCTGCAATCCTGAGCCACGCATTTAAGTGGTTAAATGTCTGGAACCTGCTGCTATTACACTATGGAGATATCACTCCATAGCAATTCCTAATTCTGCATTCCTTCAGGCCTAAAACCTGTCCCAAAGTGAACAGAAGTGCTATATGTGTAAGGTTTGTGGCAGAACAAGCTAATTGCTGTAATTTATTTTATTTTCTTATACAGCAGAAAGTACACTGTACCATACTGTGTCAGCCTCTATCTGAAGAGGGCAAATCCTCTTCTATGAAGTTATTAAAATTTATGACTTCGGTGCAAAGTAGTTAGTAAACATGGAGCAAATTTACAGCAAAGACTTTTTACAGGGTGGAAAGGAATGCCTCTCTAGAAATGTTTCCATTTTATAAGGGATCCTCCTGCGAACCGATGCATTAGGCAGATAGAGAGCTAAAACAAGAAGTGAAGCAAACAGAGGAGGAAGCAGCGCCAGCTTTACAAAGATGTTCAAGGGCAGTGACAACACATGCTGCATTCCTTCTTCTTGGTCTATACACAAAAAGATAGTAAATGTCTCAGAAGAAGGAAAGAGGATATGTTAAGAAAACAGATTTATGTTGAAACATGGCCTTAAAAAAACCTTGAACTTATCTTTTCTGTTATTTCAAGCACTACTTAGACATTAATGAACTGGACAAAGGAAGTGGATAAATAACACTGTTCAGAGAGAGTGATTTTTTTTCAGCATGCATTGCATTGTGCTTCCAAACCCTAATATTTCCATACCTAGAGATAGGAGTATCAGACCAACACTGGCCCAAGAAGAAAACAGGCTTATAAGACTTTGGTCTCTGCTCGGAGGTCCCCAAATTCTCCAACCCGAACCACTTCAGAGTGGTATGGAGTGCTTACCCATGCTATGGGGTGGATGTTTCCACAGCACCTGCAGTGTGCAGTCAGCTGATGGGCAGCAGTTCCAGACTCTCCAGTCTGCTTAAAGCCAGTTCTTACTCCAGTCACTGCTGGCATGATGATTTCTGTTCAGGACACAGGTGATACAGGGAGTGCAGGGATTAGGGAAAGTAAGCAAATAGAGCTGACATACAGATGACAGAAAGGTGACAGATCTCAGTATATGGATGCAGTAAGGCAGTGGGTGTCCAGAAGCACAGAGATGGGATCCTAGCATGGGGAGGTGAAGGTGAATGTTAGAAGGCTGGAAGATGTCTGAACAACTCCCTGCTTTCTGTATCAGGTCCACTGCTAGTAAAATGGGTGGTTTCTATTCCTGTAAACACTCCCTCCTTCCTCACACCAAAAAAAGTAGCATGAAACTCATCTTCAAAGGGCACATCAGCAGACAGGCCAAGGACTGCATGAGATGCCTGTTCTACTGCCTCCTGTGAAACTGAACTTTTCAGAGCACTGGCAGAGACACCAGCAGACACCGTATCTGTTCTGGACTACAAGCACAGAGGAGGAACTGGCTGCTTCACTCTCACTGAACAGCTGTCACAAGTGAAAATAAAGCTGGTTGTGGTCTGAGTCAAATGCAAAGTAAATGCCTCTCCACAACCAGGGGAAAAATAAAGAAGAAAGGGTGACTTCAACTGAGGCCCACAGTGCTGCTTCCAAGCAAAAGAGGCTTGCCCTGGGCTCCAATGCCCAGGAAGGAGCCATCAGTAGAACTGGGCCGCAACACGTGGCCCTACTTATACATGAGAACTAGATTAATTTTGTTTCTCAGTATCAATGCAATCAAAACAAACTTTCTATAAGTAACTTCCCTGTCACTGAGAGGAATGACTCATACAGGCAGGGTGGGGAAAGTGGCTTTATTTCACCTTCCATTTTTCAGTGGAGGGAACATCAGAATTAAGATATTCAGGTCAATACTGCTTCTGGGATTATTCTATTATGTCCAACCAGAGCATTGCAAGTACAGACCTGGTCTCAAAGACCACCTTCTCCTCTGCATATAAGGTGGTACATTTTAGAGACTAAATCCTCATATAACCAAGTCCCAGTTGTAGCAAGTATGTTGGAAGGCGATTTAATCATAAAGACACTTCAGTTCCATTAGTTTCTTATCCTATGAAAATTTGGGTAACTAGACCAGTATCTTGAATCAAGTGAAACAAGCTTCTTAAAACAGTTCTTTCAAATGCAAGAAGTCCTTGTAGGCAGAATGTGACTATACCTTGATTAAAAAAACCCAACGTGTTCCTTGTTGGTATAACTGCACAGAACAATTAGTTCCACCTTGTCCACATTCTCACATAATGATTTTTTTCTTTCCAGATGGACATATCATTGCCTGGCAGCTTCATCCCCAACAATGGGCCCCTTGCAATGTCTATCAACTGGTAATTTTAAAATATTTTCTCATCAAATGTTAAAAATGGATCAATGCACTAAATGACAGTGAAATAACAAAATAGTGAAGTAACAAGTCCCCAAATCTTTCAAATCTTAACATCAAACCATCTTGATAAAAGCCTGATCTATCAAAAAGAAGGAAAAAACTCTCTGAAAGTACAAGGAAAATATTTATAAAGAATTTAACTACTGAGCTCAACAAAAATGGCACACCATGCAATAAGAATGAAAGTACTTTGCCTCCCGCTCAGGCTGTGCAGCTTTCCGGTTCACTGGCAGAGCTCAAAGACCACTACTTTTCACCTTCATTGCATTTAGTCTGTATTTTTGGTGCAGATCTCTAACAATGAGACCAGAAGGAAAAGAAGAAAAAAATCCCCTTCAACCTCTAATCTATTTTTCCATCATCACCTACTCAGAATGTACAAGTATAAAAATACGCAATGGTGGAAAAACCCATCACACAATAAAAAACAACCCACAGGACAAACTCATCTGTGTAGTAACTAACCACAGCGCTCTTCAAACTCCCACTGCTGGCTTCTGTCATTTTCAGCCCTTCTCCACAGCTTTTTCTCAAGTCAAAAGGTGATTCTGATTCTCTTACCCTGCAGTGGTGACCATCTCACACTCTGCACTGGTCAGCCAAGGTATGTCTCAAAGCACACTACTGACTTTCTATAGTCTTTTATAATTTAGGACATATGACAGGAAAAACAGTTGTTGCTGTAAGAAATCAAGTTTGGCCACAAAACTAGCCATGTGAAAATTCTAACTTTTAAAATGCTTATGCTCTTCCTTTTATTAAGAGAGGGAATCTGGCATTTTTACTTCTAAAAACCTCCTTGTTCTAAATCTGTACAAACGACACACACATCCCACCACCACCCCAGATTACTTCACATTACTTCAAATTTTAAGTAAAATTAAGTAGAAATATTTTATCTGGAAGTTGGAATTGTTTAGTAATCAATGACATGTAATTTAGTTTTCCTTTTTTTTCCATAGCATAGTCATTAAAATATACTTAGCAAACAAAGCAAATAAGCATAAATTAATCCCCAGTTAAAAAAACCCAAACGTGTATCAATGGAAACTGTTTTGATCACCCCTAGTTATGTGCCTGCTTGAGATTACACTAAACAGGCTGTTTGACTCAGTCATCACCATCAAGAGACCAAAAATTGCCAGTTACATTGCAAAGTTCGGATGGAGCCAGCAATGAATATGATAGAAAGGGAAGGAGCTCACTTCTCATTTTGGACAAAAGAGTTTATTTATCTCATATGCCCCAAACAGGTGAGTTTTCACACTTTTTTATCATATTTATCTATTTATGTGTACACACTCTGGATAATTTTTGCATGGTTAATCTGATATTAGATCAAGACTAAGATCCTTTCTGCTGTCTTTTTTAGTGTTTCATTATTTCTGTTGCAACAACTCCTAGAGCTCTCATCTTCAAGATGCAAACCACTAGAAAACAGAGAACAAAAAAATAGTTCCTGAGCTAAAGATCTTTCTATGAGAATTGCAGATTACAAGTCTCTTCTCTGCTGCTGATTACTCCCCACTTACAAACAATCTTCCCTAAGGGATGAGAGAAAATACACCAAAATATGTGACAGGCCAGAAGAACCGTGTATAAATAAGGACTTTGAGTATTCTCCATGAAACATTAGAAGCTTTTTCAAATAAGTAACATTAACCAAAAAATAGGTTTTTCTACCACCAAAAAATCAGCTGGGACCTTTATACAACTCAAAATTTAGGAAGGGTCCACCAGAGAACTGGAGAGATGCTGGTTTACTTTTAATCTCACACCAGCATGCCTGCTGTTACCCAGTGTGTTTTACACCAGAAGATCTCATTCCCTCATTGAACTTATTGGTGAGTTCATGTCAATTCTCTTCTGAGTTGAGGAAGAGAAACACACATATGCTAGTACTGAGACTCCTGCCTGCTTATCTAAAAAAGGAATTGACATTAAGAAATGAAAAAATCCAGCTGGTCTGATTTCTTGCCAGACAATCTACCAGCCATGACCAAAACGATCAGGTCTCAGGAGATCAGTGGAGGTGGGAAGACAGCTGGTGGTTTACAGCACCTGAAACAGGGCCCAAATCAGGGAATTGTGGAGTTGAGATCCTTGGAAACAAATATTTCTTTTTACTGGTGAAAATGTTCTTCCTCTGTGGCCTGGCATCACACCAAAAAGGGATGAGTTTCCAGCTCTCTATCATTGCTGCAGTGCTACTGCAAATGACAGAACAAGTAGTGATTTGGTGGGAGGGATGGTGAAAAACAAGTAGAAGAAAGCAGTTATGTCAATTCCTTTCTGTAACTGAGGATAAATTCTTTACCCCGCAGCTAAACCTCCTTCCCCTTCTAATGGTGGTCTTTGAGAAATTCCCTCCTTTTCTAAAATCTAAAATTATACAAATTTACACTACTCTCTTAGTATCCAGAGTTCTTTCCCACACTGCTCACCATTAAAACTTAAAGCAGCTTCTTATTTTGAACCTCTCCTATGCAGTCACTTCTTCCTGCCTCTCCAAGACTGGAAAATAAAATCTCAGAGCATTGAGCTAAGGGAGGAAAAAAAAAAAAAAAAACAACAAACAACCCAGATCTGGAATTTTGCCTGCCTGCACAAATAAAGGATGCATAGGTTGAAGAACAAAGCTTGCCCAATCCTGGCATCTGGCAATGCTAGGGCCCTGTGATCCAGAAAATGCTTTTAATTATCACCTCACCAATCATGCTACAAGTTATTGCTGTAATTTTTTTGCTTAAGTTCCCTCAGGGAATTAAACAGATCATGATATTAATCAGAAGGTATGTAGGAGGGAGGGGACAGAATGCTAGAATTACATGTATGTAGGTCCTTTAAGGCCTGAATAAAGAAATGAGATTTAGAATCCTACTGTCAGAGCAACTGAATCCTTGCATGCTGCAAGCCTCTGACCTACACAGCCACAGCATTATCATATCTGATTTTCCCAGGATGGTTAATCTCAGCTGCTAAACTTCATCAGTCTCTGCTAGTGTTTACTCATCATCTGGATTTGCCACTTCCGAACTTTCCTGGCTAGAACCGAATAAGCCAGCTGTCACACTCACCCCTCCAACATAACAGTCTGAAGCCTGGAAGCCTAAATGGCTGAATCCCAGAAAGGCAGAACAAAAGCTAATACAGCTGGGGGAGGAGAGTGAAATACAGCTCTGAAACTGCAGTGAGTTTCAGAATGCAGTTCACCGCAATATGGTCGTGTTAGGATGCTGCGGTCTGAGATGCAGATTTTATTCCCACAGTCTGTATTCTTTTCCATAAAATATGTCTTGGTAAAGAAACAGTGCCAAGGCAATTTAGCTCTCATACCCAGGAAACTGTCACAGTGCAGGCAAAAGCGGCAGTACTCCAGGCGAGGCAGGAGCCAGTTTGCAAATTAACCTTAAAATCAGAGTCAGGGTGCGTAAGGGTAGGGGGTAGGAGGGAGGGAGTCCAGTTTCTGTTGCACAATGAGTTCTCCAGCAAAGTGGCCAATGAAAGCACCAATTAGCACCAACTTACCCAGAGTGTTTCTGACACCGCTGCCCATCTCCTGAGGAGCAGGCTGACGGTGTGTGCCAACGTGGCAGACAGAAAAGGATAGTAGGTGTATGCAAGCTGGTTTTCATTGAGCACTAAGGTCTTCCTTGGTAAATATATTCTGCTAAGAAGGCACAGAGAGCATTGTACTGCTACAGTCAGGTCATTGCCAGCACCTGAGTTCGCTCAATTAACACTAGCACTGACAGTCAGCCTACACTGGGGTGGATTTTCTCAATATACTCAGCATAAAATGTCTAAATGAATAATAATTTCTGATCACAGCCTAGTTACATGGGTTTGAACTAGTGAATTAAGTTATATGTCCTTTTCACTCCTGAGCACAGGAGTATTTTAGTAGTACCTTTTACTTTGAGTAGTATCTTTCAAAATAATTTTCAAATTTAGTGAGTGACAACTTCTTTATGCAGATGGTTGAAACATGCAATAATTAAAACTCCACAGTGGGGCTGATAACCACAAGGACTATGTTTAAAAATCAGTGTTAAATAGTACTTCAGGTTGAGACTGTAATTCAAACTACGCAAACTGCTTTACTTTGCATGATGTCCACCATAATTTCTTTGAAAATTTAGCCTTCAGTGTTCTTAATACTGGTCCCATACATTACAGTTGCAAGAATTCCCTCTAGGTGTAAATAAAAACAACAATCTTAGAGCTGTAAAGTTTGGATCATGAGCCAGAGTTATCAAAACTGACATTCCAGAAGGAAACAATCCTCCTTCAGCCTGCAACATGGAAACAGAGGTCAGCCAAACATCTGGGGGCTAGAGATGACTGCTTGCAAATTGCAGCTGTTCACATCTGGAGTTCAGATTTGGCCCAATGCTTAATACTATTCATCACAAAAGCTGAACTGGAAGAATGTTTTGGTTGCATGACTAAGAACATAAAAGTTAGAAAATATTAAATGTAAAAAACCACTATGTGCAATTTCAACTCTGCCTATCAAACACAGAACAATGGACTCAATTATTTCTCACAATGAGTATCATCATGGTTGACCGTGGCATTTCTAAACTGCTATTTAACCACAAGTCTGCACTTGCCAATATAGGTTTCTCTGGCTGTATCTATTTCTCAGCGCAGAGTGGTCTGTGACACAAGATGAAGGATGCAAACTCTTCTCTGACAAACTATCTTTTGGGCTGGCCCAGCAAACCCTACACATAGACTGAGCAGATGCACCTGAGTACTCAGAGTACCTTCAAAACACAGCTTGGAGTAGCTTCTGAACATATATTAATTGGGCACTTTCCCATTTTTTTTAATTGCACAGCCAATATACCCATGTAGAGAAAATGTGTTCCCTCTCACTAAAAGATGTATGACAAAACATTGTAGTACTTGCAGACACCACAGGGCTCACTGTTCAGAGCTGACTCATTTACAAAGCTGAAAATACATATATATTTATGTACTTAAGCACACACACACACAGAGGCAGTATAAACCATGTAGGATGTTAAAATGATCGAGGATTACAGGGGTCTGGCTTCAGTCTCTGACTTTCCAGGAGTTTCTCAGCTAGTCTGTCCCTCTCTTCACAGCACAGTCACCCATCCTGAAGCAGAGGAGGTATATGCTTTTTTTCTTCATCTCATTCTCAAAAAGGAACTACTTACTTTATCTGAATTAAGCAAATAAATTCAATTTTGGACAACAACCAAGACTGGAAAATTTCATCCCAATAAGCTTTTCTGACTGAAGACAGAGGGTTAGAAAGGAAACAGTTATACAGACTTAACTATAGGAGGTTCCTTCCGTTCCTGCTATAACATAAAAATATTCCAAGACGTGCCAAATTTTCACAGTAGTCTGCATCAGGCAGCGACAGGACACTGAAGTGCTCTGTGGAGACTAATGCATAAATCCAAAATGATCTTTTGACTGCAGTGACTCTTCTCTCCTGAGATGTATTGCATTTTTTAAAGTCAGTGAAAAATAAAAAATTGCAAAATACCACTTTTAATCCTTGGACTACAAAATGGTTGAAACCTCCAGAGGCCAATCAGGGCCAGAAACAATTTTTTTTCCCAGATCTGGGAGTGCAGGGGGAGGGCAAGGGGAAAGGGAGAGAGCAAAGAGTGGTTGGTTTCAAATAGCAACATTGTCCGAAAGGGTGAAAGGGAACAGATGGCCATGGAGAATGCAGCCTCAAAGCTCTAAAGAAAAGGTCTATTTTGACAGATCTTGCTGTTTCCTATTCAAGCATGAACACTCTGGCATGGAGAGTTAAGATGATACAAGGAACAACCTCTGTTCCCAGCAACTGACTATAAGCAACTGGCCTCTGAAGCTCTCTGAGAAAAACAACATGAGACAGACAGACAAACAGATATGGCAGCAAGCCCAGATCCCAGCCACCAGGAAAGGGAAAAAAAAACAAAAACCAAGGACCAAAAAAAACCCGCAGACATCAGAAAGGCTAGAAACAGCTGCCTTTTCCTGGCTCCAATGCAGAGCATTAGAAAGAGCCTGTCCAGCCTTTCTCATCTTCCTTTTCGGTGAAAACTTCTTGAAGGGGTCACCCTCAAGCTGTTGGTCTTTACCCTCAGGGGAGGTGAAAAAGAGGACAGATCAGAGCTCAAGTCTGGCTCAATGGAACATGCTTCCTTTAATCACAAAGACTTCCCTCTTGCAAACTATGAAGAGCTCTAAACATAAAAACGCATCATTAATGCTGGATTTTTGCATACAAAAAGGTTGAGAAATTTAAAGTTGTGGCTTCCACAGTATGTGTAATTTGTTTGCATAGAATACAGCAGAAAGCCATTATATGTGAGGGCAGGGAAAATTGTACCTGCTGTGGGAAACACTGCTAATGTGTGTCCTGACTTTTCTATTAGTCTTACCAAGAGAGTGCATCAACAGCTGTTTCATTCACCAACTCTGGATATGTGCTATCAGATAGAGATTTCAGTTTCGAAGGACAGCTTCACATCCACACCCAAAATTTAAAGAGGAACCTGAGCCATTAATTGTAACCAGACTTCACTGTTTCCGAAGTCCATAGAACAAGAGATGAATCTCAATTTCTGAATTTCTCTCTGATTTCTGTATCATTTTCATGTTTAAGGCAGAGCCTGATGTACTGCCTGTTTCCCAGCCAAAGCTTGCCTATGGGAAGAAGCACTGAGCAATGCCTTCCCTTCTCACTGTAGCAGGGACCACAGCAATGGCAGTTTCATGCAACAGTTGCAGGGAGGAAAAGAGGGGGTATATAGTATAAACATTAACTATCTTCACAATCCTTCCCTGAGGCAGGGAAGTGGCTATCATCTCAATTTTAATATCCTCCTTTTTAAAAATCAATTTTAAAATTGAAGGAAAAAGATAATAAAGAACTATGGGTGCTCACATGCCAGAATTCCAAATGAAGAAATGCAAATGCTACATACTGATCCTATCTCCACCTTTGTTCCCTCACCTGTGAAATAGCACTTGTTTACTGTAGTCAATAAGTAGTAAAAGTGTAGAAAAACAGACACCAGGAACAAACCACCTTGACATCCTTAGCAATCCAAATTATTATTATTAAAACCATAGTTTTCTACAATATGTAAATAATTTGTGGAGTTTTGTTGGTTTCATGAAGGATAGGCAATGTAGTCATTACTAGTTGTAATTGTTAATTAGTAACTAAATAGATAGGATCTGACTAGTGGAAGTAGTCAAACGGTAAATAAAATACCTTATTTTAGGGTAAATCAGATAAATTCTGTTTCTTTTCTTCTTAACCATGAGCTTCCTAAGACTGAGTAACTGCTCCAGGCTATACTTATTAAGGGAAACTCAAATGCGGATTATTGGCTAAGTATTCGTAAGCATTGAACTTGTGGATTCAACTTGCTTCCCCATGTTTCCTTGAGTAAAGTCAACCTAGTATCCCATAGTTTTCATTCTGCTTTACTTTCAATATACGAGTCCTTCTGTTCACTGCAACAGTAACCAGTAGTGCTCACAAACCCATTCTGTCTTTCACATTGCAGGACAGGTGGTCCCTCAGTATATTCCCACACATTCCAAATATTTTAAGTGTTCCACATCTGTTGTCTAAAACATTTTTAGTTCCCTGCAAGAACAGTAGGAGATGAAAACAAGAAGTTATATATAACATAGCAACTGACCTTGTATGCCACATGAGCTCTCTGTCATTTCAACAAGATTATAAATTTCAAAAAAGAGCTCAATTCGTTATATTACACAGCTATCTTGCAGAGAAGATAACTTGAGAATTAACTTATGACAGCTGTAATAGCCCAGATGATAGAACTGAACCTAGATGTGACTTTTTCCCCCCAAGTATCAGCTGATCTACAGGAATTTTTTAAAAATTAGAGAATTAAGGTGATTCACACATTTTCTCACCCTACAAACCCCTCTATCTGTTAAACAAAATTAATCAAAACATCTGCTATGTATGTATAAGCAATCTTGGTGGGATTTTTATAAGTGTTTACTATTGGCCTACAGCAGGTATGGAAACACTAAATGCTTTTTTTTTCCCCCACAAGAATGAATCTAATCAATATGCTTTAAAAACATACGGCTGCAAGTAATCCTTCTCACTAATGAAACAGAGCCACTGGTCAAGATTTGAGGCCAGGAAATTCAAAGCACTAATTGCAACTCAACCAGTAAGCTACTCATAGAAGGCAGAAAATACAGCCTGGGCTATACTTGGGAGAGGCGGCGAGGGTTGGCATTTCTGCTCCTGCTCAAAGTGTTGCGAGATGGCAGCAGCTACCCGCAGCTGGAGTCTGGTTTGCATCTTAGGCAGAAGCCGGCATGTCTCGCCGAACCAGCACTCCAGCTCCACTGGGCACTGGCTTGTTACGGACTCTAAGAGGAGACTGGCCCCTGCTGCATGACCAATGCCATTTCCAACAACATTCAGCATTCCTTCAAGTACTTTACCAGCACAACCATGCACATCAGCTAAGAAAGCTCATGTCTCATCATAGCAGATACTAGCAGGACAAACATCATCTCCAAAACTATGCAACAGAACAGCAACTTTTGTTGCTGTTATTCTGTTTCCTGTTTTTAATTTAAAAAGAAACCTTCTAGTCTGAGCTAGAACTCAAATGTTTTAGGGGATCCCTGCATGACAGACCCAAAGACCATGCCTCATGGCAAAGGATGCCACTGTGTGACCATGTTCAAATAAAGCACAACTAGAACACACAGCAAATGTCTTAGAACTTCCTATGGAGCCAGGACTGAAACTTAGGACTGAAACTGCACATCCAGTGATAGGAAGCATGTGGCTGTTTTCCAGCATAACCTAATTGCCAGAAAGTAAAGCAACTTTAATCATTGACCAATTAGGTAATTTCAGGCATTTCTACTTCATATATACCCTTAAGCCGTCCTCTCCATAAAGCAGCACTGTGATTTCACTAGCTATCTTGGAATCAGTGAAGCCAGTGACTTCTGCTTCTGGAAGGCAACACCAAGTTCATTCAGTCTGATGTGACAAAAGAGACATACAATGGGAAGACCATCTATTCCACATAGCAAAAACAAGTGACTGCTGGTTTTCCATCACTTCTGGAGCTGCCTATCCTACCTTAGGCATAAACTCCATGATTTGATTACATTACACTTTGAAACAATTCAAATTTCTTCACACTTGGGCTAGGAGTATGTAAAACAAATAACTTGAGCGCTGTGATGGAATACAATCCCTGGGGAACGCCACATGTGTTTCTCAAGCAGAACTCATACCATGGAGCCCTTGACTTTGAAAAACAAATGAACAAGAACAGTAATTAAAATGAAAATGAACAAGAACAGTAATTAAAAAGTACAATAATTATGAGATCAACTTTGTTACCGAGTAACAGTACGATTAAAGATAATATACTTGGCATACATAAGAAAGGACTAAATATGGACTAAACAGTGTGTTAGTGAATGTGGTTAAACAACTTGACCTTCTTGTGAAGCAACTTTGAATTTTGCCCTTACATAAGCTCTCATAAAAGCTCTGCACTGGTAGAAAGTTTCTGTAAGTGACAGAAGGCTAACAGGTGGCCTAGGTGAATTGAATGTGAAATTCAGAGCTAACCACAATAGCACAGAGTCATCTCACAGAGCCTTACATCCAAACTCATGTATGAAGTAAAGTGTCAACAAAAAGCTGGAGGCCCAAATAATGTGGAAAGATTAATTTCCTCCATAAAACAGCATTTAGGGAAGTGGAAAGATCTACTTATTATCTGCAATTTTCAAGACAGGTGAAAAGGACAAAAGCATATGTAGAATTGCTCTTTGAGGATGCTGCATGAAGAAATACAACTAGCTTGCCATTAAGGCACAGGAGACCTGGAAAGCACATAGTGACAGTGATACTGGATTTTCCCAGAAGAAAGCAGGCATTCTTTTCTGAAAGGCAGTGCCCACAACAATTTTATAGATGCTGGATGGATGCAAGTTAATGACAGTTTAGGTAGCCTAGTTTGGTATCACTCAGATATGACATGAGTGTGCTCTACATATTCATTTGTCACATGTATTACACATTCAATAACTCTAAACTGAACAAGGTTCTTCATTTAACTATCATGCTATAATCACAATAAAAATAAAACTGTTTAGAAAGTAGTAGTTAGGAAAGTGCCTCCTGGATACTGTCGATCATCACAACACTTTATAACCTCCACTACTGTCAGTGGGGGTGCATATGCCATGAGGCATCTTGCATGTTAGTATCTACTAAGGCAAAGCTTTCAGCCAGAAATAAGTAATGTCTGGATGTTTGGTACCTACTGAGACCAACCATTCCTCAAAGTCTTTTATGTCGGTTCTAACAAATGTGCCTTAGCTCTTCCAGCAAAGTAATTACTGGAAGAGATTTACAATTGCTCAAACTGGATAACCAGAACAGACTGTCCTTTCCCTAACTATTTTTTTTCAAGTAAGGAAAACTAATCCTCAAAACAATTTGTAAAAAATCTTGAACGAAAATGAATAATATGAAATTAAATAACTGGCTCTGTAAGTGAGTAATAGGATTTCCATAATTTATTTTGGAACAATATGCAGGTATAAATCTTGATCTTGCTAGTATCAACTTAGGTAAAACAAAGTTTATAGTATGTGGTCAGTTCAAAAATGAGGCCACGTAACTATATCACCATGTACTTCTGAAGTCAGTTAACAATATCAAGCTACTTTGGAAACACAGCAGAATTTGATAAGAGGTTCACCTTTAAGATATTCACCTTTCCAACTTAGTGAAACATGATTTGTTGTTAAAATGATAGCTCATGCACCAAAAGCCAGAAAATGGAAGTGCTCTCCTGCACTTGCTAACTTTACAGAAGAGGGGTACTTGGATTCAAAGCTTTGCTACTAACTGCAGACTTGTATCACAGCTTTCAAGTTTTCCCCTGTGGATAGGTACATGCACTCAGCTGCTCCAGCAGGCAGTAGGATTTGTAGGAACACCTTTGGTGGCAAATTTGGGCCTAGTTTTATATCTGTAGTTTCCAGCCATTGCTGGTGAACAGAAGCGTCTCAACAGCTTGCAGCCATGGCTAGCCTACATTTATGCCCACTGAATCAAATGAACAACTTGCATATTCTACACTCTAACAGTGACTATGCTGGCAATATTTCCTAACTACAGCCAGTAAAAAACCAAAAAATTTAACCTCCCTGGTTTTTAAAATCAGTCAATCTGCTGATGAATAAATGCTTTATGAAAACCTATACTTGGCAGTAAATCTTCTGACAGACACAGGCCATGCTGATACCTGCCAAGCAGACTTCCTGCTGAACCTTGCTGCTTTCCAGTCCACTCTGTGGCAGCCTGCCCAAATGACAGCTTTGGACCAAGCACCTAGGACTTCCAAGGAAACAGCTTAGGCAGCGTAAGATTAGGGGAGGGCATCCACATTCACATCTTTTTCAAAAAATATGTTGCAACTCGGAGTAGACACTTAAATACTTGTCTTTCCATTCCAATTGAAAGTGTTTTCTGAAAACTCAGGAATTATTGCACAACAAGAAATATCATTTACCAGCCACTCCTATTACAAAGAACAACAGTCTTAATCCTTTACTGGAAAGCAGATCAACTGCCTCACAACTGCCCATCCCTTTTCCCTCCCTTCATCCCTCTTCAAAATTTTCATACTTACCTGGAGTTGTACCGTAATCTAGGTCATCTGGCCAGTCTCCTACTCTAACATCTGATCATTGTTGGCTAGGACAGTACATAAAGACTGTTCATACTATAACCAAATGACTTCCAAGAAGGAAGAGGCAATTTTCAAGATCAATTTATATTATCAAAGGTCTGACAGAAATTGTGGAACAGGGCTATCACATCTTTGATAAATTATCAACCCTTACCTTTATTTGGTAACCTTACGTTATGCAGACATAACGTACATCTAGAGTACCTTAGAAAGGACTGGTAATTACTACTGATGAACTGGTACCTCTTTCCATGATACTTGACTGTAAAGTGGACATGTTTTATACATGATATATGGGGACAGCTATGGCTCAAACACATTTGTTGCCATTCAGTGGTTACAGTGGCAAAAACAGCATAAAGCTTGGGAAGAGGTGCCCAAATTTGTAGGGATACTAATAAACTTTACCATTTTTCCTGGTATGTCCCTAGTCAATGCTAATGTAATCCTTCTTTTAAAGGCAGGCACTGCCAAAGAAAAACAAATTACTTGGCTGGGCTTGCATGATCAGGTTTTTGAATTTAACCAAGACATGTTATATCCTATCTCTTGTAAGAAGTGCCACAGGAAATTCAATGAGTTCAAATGGTGAAAATAACAGACTTGTGCTTCATGTGAAAGACAGTGTTTCAGCAAAAAGAGTGCCTCTTTACGTCACTCCCAGTGACTGTCTCAATGCTAATCTAGCAGAAAATAAGATGCTTACTGAACAAGCAGTATCATTATTCTGTGCCCAAGAAAAGCTTATCACGATCATTTCAATCCAGTCCTACTTTATTTACAAGACATTGCATGATAAGAGCCAGAGGCAGCACAGTCATTTGTCAGTTAACGCTCACAGCTGACTATAGCAAGAACACATTTGACGCAGCGGAGCAGAGGGTGGAATGGGTGCCACGTCCTCCCCGAAAGCGTCCCATAGGGATCTGCTCGGGAGTGCCACACACGCACGCAAGAACACACCCAGACACACAGCGCTGGTGGAAGCACACAGCCACTCACACGGGCAGAAGCAGGATGCTTCTGTAGCGTAGCCGGAGACAAAGAGGCAGGAGGGGTCCTTCATATGGGGTTCCACGAGGTAGTTTATTGGTAGCCACACAAAGGGATCCAGGGATGAAGAACAAGACAAAATGGAGGGTCCAGGGGTTTTATATGGGAGCTGGATGGGGGTGGAGAGAGCATCAGGGCCAATGGCCTGAGGGCACAGGGGTGGGGCACAGGAGGGGCTAGGGTACGGCAGCCAATGGGGAAACAGGGAGGGAGGAGTCGAGGAACAAGGGCCAGTGGGAGAGCAGGGAAGGGAGAACATTCCAGAGGGGAGACATACAAGCTAAAAAGGAGTAGGGAGGCCAACAGGCCAATCAGGAGAACAGAACTGGGGTACATTAACATAATCAACATAACCAATGCAAAGCCTTCTGGGAGGGCTCACCCTAACCTAAGAGCGACCACCACAACATGACGACAAGTCACCATGCAGTGACTTATTTAAGCAATAACCATTGCAACTTTGGTGAAATTACAGAAGGTACAGAAACAGTTTTCAAACACCAGTAACATTTAATTGTATTAGTATGCTCTCCAAAGGCATTACTGTGGGGTTAAATCTACAATGATACAACATATTTTGCTTTGAGTTATAAGTGGCAGTCTCTTCACAGAATGGAGACTGGAATTGAAAGCCGTGGTCATTGGCAGGAGGCTGCCATTAGTGCAACACATCCCAGGTTTAGTCTTCTCCTTAATAACCAACATACAGCAGTAGTGCTGAGTTTGGCTAACACAGCTGTGTGGTACCTTGTCAGTTCAAACAGAGACAGAAGAGTAAATAAGGCACTGTAAAGGAATTTGCCAGACCATAAGTGTCTTGTCATATCCAAAGCAAAATGCATGTAGTGTATGAATCAATTTGGAATATAATGTTAAAAATTCAGGTATGTATTGGCTGCAAAAGAGCCGAATTGTTCTCATTCTAGCCATTATACTGTCTGAGCTTTTCTTCCCTAGAGAAAAACATCCACGGAAAAAAGAAAGAAAATGAAGAGGCAGAGTGTTTCTAGCGCTATCCTCGTGCTCTCGGGTGATCTTTTCATTGCCTACAACTTCTAGCTCACCACCTTCAGGAACAGGCAAGGAGAAATGAACTCATGTTCACTTACTGCACAGAACTCTGAGGTGAAATCTGTATGTAGAAACTTACTCATTCTCTTGTAAAACTGAGTGCTTTCTGGGCCAAACACAGCAACATATCAAACTCAGAACACATCAAACAGTTAGTGCTAATATTTATATCAGTGTTGATAATTACTTCAGAATGGAAGAATTCAGCTCCTTTCCATCCTAAATTTGGTGTTGGCTTCAAAACCATATACATAAATGAGATACATCAATGGAAAATATCAAGTCTTGTTTGCTCCCACAACATAGCACTGGTATTTCCGTCAGTGTTCTTGAATCTTAGTAATTATTTTCTAAAAATAATCAGCCAAAACCTATGTTTCTCTGTAATTGCGTTAATGTTTTACTGCTTTAAACATTTTTTTTCAAATCAATGTCTTTCACAGCTCCATCTTTACTCTCATATGTAAGTAGATAAATATTCAGATTTTATGTACTCTCACTCAAACTTTATTTGAGAAAAAGAATGATGAACATAAAGCAAAACTGACCATATCTGCTGGAACAGTCCATGCATGAAGTTCTTTACACTCTCTATAGCACACAATTCACTTCTTTTAATTGCTGTACTTAAGGCTGTAACTCAATACCTGCTTAGCAGCTCCACAGCTGTACTGTTTAGCAGCTTGGGGTAAGAAGTGAATCAAACTGTATTCAACAACTCATATCTACAAGGCAGAAAAAAACCAGAACATATATATATATGTGCAGAACAATGCAGTGAACTCCATCCCAAGTGTGACTCATTACAATAAGTACCTATCCTAAAAATCAGCAAAAACTTTGTTACAGCAGGACATTTACAACAATACAGAGTGATTGTTAGACATCTGCTGTAACAGTCAGAAGCTTGGAGGGTTTGGGGGGTGGGTTAGGTTTGGTTTAGTATTTCGGGGGAGGTTGGGTTTTGATTTTTGTTGCTGTTGTGTTGTTTTGGTTTGGTTCATTTGTTTTTTATTAAGTGTGTAACTACAAGGCAAGGACTTGCCCTACATTGCCACTGTTTCTGGATTTCTCTTTTAAAGTTACAGAGGCAAAAACATCCTGGAAAACCTAAACCAAAGTTCTTTTGAAAAGTAGTTTCATCCAAATACAATCATACCAAATAAAGCCATAAAATCAGAGACTGCTCTAAGTACACTGTAATGAGCCCTCAGATTACTGAGTTTGCAATGAATTCTAATACATTAATAAATCCTGTGTACCTTTTGGGTTTTCTGGCAACCACATTGCACAATCTTGGCTATTACCCATAATATAAAAACTGGATATTACCCAGTTTTGCCACATAAATGGAATTAACATGCTGCTTTTCTTTTGCTAGCATGAGTTCTTAAATTATTTTAAAGGTTCTTGTATCTTAGTTCTGCTTTCCATGTTAAAGCTGGCATATCTAGCAGCAGTGACTCACTGTGGCGGACACGCACAATTTCAGCACTGGCTCAGCAGAATGCATTGCTTGGGATGCACAAGTTCTCCAACGGAGCAACCACCAAAATAAGTAACACTGAAATAAATATTTATCAACTCAGCTATAACTACTTCCCCTTCATACTAGACAGTGCTGGACAACAGACAGAATGTTAATGACTTGACTATTCATTCTTTTTATATGCCTCTTTTAACTGATTAAAATCACATCAAACATACGTGTGTGGGATTTGTAAAGTCCCACCTCCTCCAGTACAGTGAGGAAATCTGTTGCAAGTGTTAATTTTCCCAGCAGAACATTACATCCCACTCTTTCTGCAAGATAAAGATCTATGTTTCTTTCAAAAATTATGATTTCGATTCTTCTTACGTGGCTGATTCCCAGAGGTAAAGAAACTGCACTCTCAAGGGATCTGAAGCGTGACTCTGAGTTTTCTGACATTTGTAGTAGTATGTTTACTTTTTGTTTTTTCCCCTCTTCTTTATTTCACCCACTCCCACCCAGGACAAGTCTACTTTTTATTAGCTTCAGTGAGATTCCACAACAAAGTAACACTTCTCAGCATCTACTTGTGCCCTCTGCTCTGTCCAATCAAAGTTCTGATAAATTGTCTTCACTATTACCCAACAGCACAAGTTCTCTATGACATGGAAAGTAATAATGTGGTGGATGTTCCCCCTAAAAGATTTTATCAGTAATGCAGTTCCCTAGTACAAAACTGCTTCACATATCTGGGGGGAAGAGGGAGAGGGTGGGGTGCAAGGGGAGATAAACTGTCTGAGATCAGCACCAAACCTTGCCTCATCTCCCAAGGGTGATGAATCACGCACCCTGCTCAGAATAAACATGTCCTCATTGAAGGGGACTGTTGGATGCATTAAATAGAAAACACCCTAATGGGAGGATTTTGTTTGTCTGCAGATGCCACTCCAACGCATAAAGAGAAAAAGAAATTAAGTTGCTGACCTGTGATTAAGTACTTGTCCCAAGTAGATCTCTGGCCCTCTCACTAAAAGCAGGTTCATTTTTCCTCCTTGGTAATCCAGTTTTTAAAGTATCCAGATTACCATTTAACTTTGCACTGTGAACATCTCATTGCTCTCCAAGGTATAGGTAATAGCCAGTTACTACCTAGGAATGAGTATTTTGCACAATAATCCTCTTACTTTACTTTTGGATGGCTTAAGGAAGAAGATATGCCAGTGGAAAGGGAAGGGAGGAGAGAGAACAAAAACCAGAGAGGGGAGCCAAGACTGAAATGGGGTCAGTGGCAGGAAATGGAGCAGGGTGGGGATGGCTGAGCCTGTGACTACAGGGAATGGTTAATGTCTGGAACTGGCAAAGCGTCATGAGAAGGAGACAGGGCAGCATAAAGCAATGAGCATACTGCACTCCAGGTCACTTGAGGCAGCCACAGGAGACTTTATAATGCTATTAAAATAGTGTATTTTAAATATGAGAAAATTGGACTCAGAATAACAATATTGCAAAAAAATGAATCGAGTACTGATCCACAAGGCATCATATCTCTTACCTCTCATCTGCTCAAAGTCCAGAGGTCTCTCAGGTGAGACTGCATGTTGTATCCTGTGGGGTAGCCCCAATCCTGCAGCACCCCCCTAGCTCTGGCTGGCCAATGGACCTGCCCTCGCTCTCTACCCCCCCCAGCATGTTCCGTCCTTGGACCTGTCCCGTTGGACCTACCCCTGCCATTGGCTCCTACCCCGTGACCCCGCCCCTAGCTCCTACCTGGGCCCCGCCCCCTGCCCGCGCCCGGGAGAACACCCTGTACTTAAGGGACAACACGTGGTGGGGTCGCGGTTCCGCCATCTCGCTCCCGTTCTGCACGTTTCTGTTACGCGCCCCGCGCTGCAATAAAGACGAGCAGGACATGCTGAGGGGTGGTTCCTCCTGCCTCCTTCATCGTTTGCCGCCACTGGCTGCATGAGCGTGCCCGTGTGCCTACAGCACCGGGCTGGGTGAGTGGCCACTCTCTCTGCTGGCCCCATGAGCTGAAGAAACTTCCCCCTGGCGGGAGACTTCTGTGAGAGTGGTGGCTATCTCACCATAGCCGCGCACCAGCGGCGTTAACTGCATAATTTATAGACAGCTCTAAGCAACTCTGATGGTCTCCTTATGCTAGCACGTCAGCTGAAAAGCACAATAGGTAAAGACTCCACAAGACTCCTTCAAGGCTCCTTGAAACTTCACAGAGCAAAGACATCTTAATGTACTGCACCTGTATTCCATGAACCACACTAACTTTTAAAAAGTTTCTGATAGTTTTTTTATTACATTGTGTTGATTGTAGTCTGCAAAATTCACTGTGGAGGTTTTTGTAGTCTTCTTTTATCAGCTCTGAATTCTTTAGGAGGATATTTTCATGCTTTAACAGGGCTGTGGAGATCAACTGGAAACTCTAGTACATTTTCATTAAACACCTCTTCATATTCTCAGAAATACTTCTTCATACTTACGGGAGATCCTCAAGTTTCAAGACTTTTCTCCACTTCACCTTAAAAGCAAAAAATAACCTGTCTTCTCAGATAGAGTGCACAAGACTTCCTGGGTCCTTACACTGAAAGAAAGATAGTATAGCCATAGCAATTTGAAATCCCTGTTAGTTGAGCTCTGTAACCCCAGCTCTTAATGAATTTAAAATAATTGTGGTTTGTTGCCCTTTTTTTCCACTTCTCTTTACTTCTGTTAGAGAGGTACGTGCTTCATGTTCACGAGCAGTTTAATTAATTCACAATTTAATTAATTTCACAAGTAGTGAAATTACTAGATCCTTGCTGTGGCAGCATCACTTAATGAAGCTACTGTATTTCCATCACCTGAAAAAAAGTGCATTTGGTGTTCTTCTGCTCAGGCAAGCAAAAAAGTTAAGTGATATATTCCATAAGACAATACCTGCTGCAAGAAGTTAAGCAACAGCATAATACCTCTCGTAATATAAAATACTTGTCCTGTGGAGAAAACCATGAAGTAGTGCATAGCTGAAATCTGAGTGTGTCAGTTTTGCACAACTGTTTCTTGGTGTACTTTGATGTCTTTTCCAGGCTGTGTTATGTTAAACAGATAACATGTGTAAGCTAAGGAAAGAGAAGCCAGGTCTCAAGGTTGAGCAGAAGGTTGGCACTAGGACCATTACACCATCCAGGGATGCTGGGGTAAAACATGAGGCTGAATGATGTTAAGTAGCCAAGAACTGCAACAGCCAAACAGACAAGTGAAAAGATGGACTTTCTTTCCCTTGGCTGAAGTAATACTGTACTCAAAAGACACAAAGCCTTAGCAGGCCCGGACTACCAAAGCCATTTCCTAAGACAAGCCTGCACTGAATTTGAACAGGGCCTCACAGAGAGCCCTTTGAATCAACTGTAGCAAGAGGCTATCCAGGCTAAGCAAGAGGACAAAGAGTAGGAAAAACTTCATGACCAGCATGAACCTACTTTCCTAGTCCGAGAATCCAGGCTTAGACAGGGGAGAACCACTGGAGCACAAACTTTGTGCTGCACAAAAGGCAGCTAAAAATTCCTATTTCATGTTGGCAGGAGAGTTCTCCAGACTGAAGAGTGTGGCTCAAAGAGTGGGATTTCAAAGGATCAGGCAGAAGACATGGTAAAAATGGTATCTCAGACTAGCAGAACCACTGCTCTAAACTCCTGCTCCTTAAAATTTCATCATACTGTTTGTTCCCTTTCCTTTTCTATTCATTATGTCAGGATAATGGAGAAGAAAAAGGTCTCAAATTGCCCGTCTGCTTGCAGATTCTGTGATGGGACAGTCTGTTGCTTTGCCAGGGTGGTTGTCCTCACAGAGCTTTCGTGACATGCTCAGTCAGCAACCACGCCCAAGCACAGCAATAGGCAGAGCTTGTGTTTGGCATAGGGGAGCTAAAGGCAGTTGCCCCCCTCCTTTCCTTGCTTTCTAAGTTCAGTCTTTCTGACAACCGATGTTGACCAGATGGGCCCTGGATTTTAAAAGCAATGTGAAAAGAAGAAGGGATGTCTCCTGATGTGCTTGCACTGAACAGAAAACCTACCTCAGGCTGTAACGTGCCAAGAGTTGTCCATTCGAAAAACAAAACAAAAAACTTGGTTGCTTTATATCAGTGGAAGCTGCAGAGTAGTTCACACTGGGACTGTGCACGCACACAAACACACAACAGGCCTCACAGTGCAAATGAAGGGGCTTATTAGAGATGAAAGAAGGCCTCACATCATCCCTTGTAAGGGACCATTGTCTCCCTTTCTGCTACAGTGGTCTGTGAAGCTGTGGGAAACAAATGACCTCCGAGCCACAGCGCTGTGTGCAACTGCAAAAGAAAAGGAAGGGGGAGAGGGAGGGGGTTCCATGGGAGGGCCAGCATCCTCACTCTCCAGTCTTCCAACAACATCCCCACCATGCCATCCCAGTGCACAGCATGGAGGAGTTTCGCATGCCTCCACGCAGCTCCTGCTGCAGCCCAGTCAGCAACAGAACTGGAATCTCAGCAGAGAGAGCAAGACACCCTCCCCACCACCACGAAGGGTTTTTCCACCTGGCTGCTTACTCAAGCTTAATGGTTGAAGGTATGCTTCAGACCTTCTGCTTTTCATTTGTACTTTTTCATAGCATTAATAAGGAACAAAAAAATTCTGCTTCACTTGGAAAAAGGGTAGACAGGAACAAACAAAAGAGAAAAAAACAAGTAAGTGAATCACTGGGAAAAGGGGCAGAAAGGATTGGTGTAGAAGACAAAGTATCTATAGCCAATGCTTACCCCACATCCTTTAGTGAGTTTCTGGTTATGAGAAATACTGGGAGATGCAAAGGTGAGTTACACAGTATGCAAGCACATGCACTCCCTATACTACTCTGAATACAAAACACCCTCATTTATTCTTCCTGGTCTCTTCTTTTTTTGCTTGCTCCTCATAACCTTCCTTCCAGTCATTTGATCAAATCTTTAATCTTTTACACCTAAATAGAACACCATCCACTATTATATTCAACTCTGCTCTAAAGAACAAGACCAGCATTTTTAATCAGGCTAAATTCTACCAAGATGTGAAGTCCAGCATCTTTGGGAAGTCCATTGGTTCAGGAATCTAAATTTCTCCTAACTCAGTTTTCCACTCAGCATCTGATTCAAGATTTCTGCCTTGATACTTGGATATCAGTCAACACTATGGGAGTAATCATCTCTCTGCAGTGCCAAAAGTCAGACCAGGCTGCCAGAGCCAAAGAGGATGCTCCTGGCTGCACCAGGGAGGAAACCATCTCTTGGACAAAGAGAGAATAGCATGGATATAACTATGTTCAGAACTATAGACAACATTCAACTTAGCATTCACTGAATTTCTTCAGAACCTCTAACCACAACACCAGAAAGTTCATGCAGTAAATCACCTTTGAAATAACCATCTTTTTTACAAGCTGAAAAAGAAGAGAGTATTATCACTAACCTTATTTCTGTATTTAAAGACTTAGGAGATGCTCAGACACTTGAGTAGTGCATAGAGAAAATTGCATATGCAAGGAGTTTTTTCATAGACAACTCTAAAATACATTATATTTGTAATTAAAAACTATACAGCTGCTTTACTAACAGCAACACTAACTGTAACATACTTTTAAAAAAAAATGTTAATATACTTTTCCATGAAAAATTCTCTTTGGCTATTTTGTTTAATATAGCTTAAGCTGAAGACAGGCTTTTAAGCCCAGCACTACACTGTCTGACTTGCAAAGGCATTCAGGAAATACCCAGGGCTAAACAAAACTGTTCTTAATTATTTTAAATTCATAAAAACAGCTCTGTATAAGGTTCTGAATCCCTTTTTAGTTAATAGAAATCCCCCTACAGCTGGAAGCCGGACTACAGCTCTAGCCACCTCTCTTTCCAATGTCAACAAAATTTTCCGCTTCTGTCACAAGATTTTGACAGTTCTTACAACATCAATGAATCAAGTCTTGTGGTCTCTCTAGAAAAGCTGCATTATCCACAGTGCACATAAAAGGGGAAATCAGCAGAAAGACAGCTTTGGGGTAGTTATAACCCACAGGTTACACTGCGGAGTGAAAAACAGAGATGGGAGAGAAGGACTGCCCTTACAGCTGGTCAACAGCTAAACACATTCAAACCAACAAAACTTGGATTAAAAGCAGTAAAATGTATCCAGGACACAGAGTCATGTAGCAAGGAAAGCGAAAAGCTGGAAGAGCCCTCAACAGCCCTAGTTCACAATCCATCAGGGGAGAGCAGAGTCCACAAAGCAGCACAGATCTGTACTGACATTTGTTATTCCCCAGAACAGGATTATGCACTGTCCAACATAATTGTGTAAAAAAACCCACTTTCAAACTTTGCTTAAGTCCTTCAGGAAGTTGATGGTAAAGCCATGTACAGAAGCCAGGTCTCCAGATGCCTAGTCCTGTAACTTCAGAATACTTCTGAAAAGACTTGTGTGCATTTGAAAGCAATGTCTATATATAATAAATACGTGTCACACGGACTGTATCTGAGAGCTTAGGAACCTAACCACAGTACAGAGGTATGAGTTAGCGTCTGAGAAATGGGAAGTTAAATCTCTGTAATAAAACTGGGCTTTACATACTGCTTTTCATGTTCCCTATTCTTGGCAAACAACAATTACATAAGTGGTTTTCACTCTCCATTCAGAGTGAAAGGAAAAAAAAAATAACATGAACAGAAAGTAGTGAACTAGTAAACAGGATTATACGCAGTCTTTAGTAGTCTCAGATAGGGAATTGTCTAATGTTTTATATTTATCTTGCTGATGGTCATTTCAACAAGCACCTACACACAACAAAGTTAATTAAAATGATTGCACAATCTATGGAATAATATTTGCTAAGCACAGTAGCTACACAGTGACATGGGAAAGACAGTTCATAACCTTCAGATTAACTAGTGCCAAAGAACACTAAAACAGATTAAATATAAACATTGAAACCCAGGAGACCACATCCCTGAGTACAGTTATACACTACTTATGTTCTCTGCAGGTAGAAAAGCATGATCACAAAAATCAACAAAACCAGTATAAGGAGAATCATTTAGGTGAAGTGAGGCCAGCATAAAGTCCCCAATAACATCTTCCTCTTTCCCCAGCCCAATGCAAAGTCACTACAAAACGGAAAATAGGCAGCGTTGACTGTTTCTGTAAGGTTTTTCTTTTTAATTGTATTTTCAAGTCCCCTGAAACAAACTAAGACTCTTTTGTTCTGCTCTAAGACTGATTGATTAGCTTGAATTAAAAATAATCAGGGCAGAATGAAGGTGAGCTAAATACATACACATTATATTCAGCATTTAACATACATGCCAATTATTTTCCCAAAGAAAATATTCCCAGATAGCTAGTGAGTTGTTTAGAACTCTGTCCTACAGCAGAAGTACCAATCTGGGTCTCATTTTTGTGTTTCAGTAAACAGCTGTTTGTGTTTACAGTTACCAGCAAACAATTCAGCTTTTTAATCAAACAAGCTGCTTGGGTGCCTTTGCCCATGACTATGGGAATCAAATCACTCTGGAAAACAGATCTTTTACAACATTACTAAGAGGCCCTCAGCGGATGCAGGGAATTTGAGAGGCATGCTTTTTGAGGAAACCAGATTTATAGTTTGCAGCATTCTCCATTCTGGGTCAATATACTGAGCTCAGTAACAAATTTCAAACTCTCAAAATGGCCCGGGGGTCAGTTTTCTTTCTTCTTCTCTCTCCAAATTATGTTCTTGCTGTCTCATGTGCCTACATCCTCTAGCTTTTTTCCCCACTGCATATGCAGAAACATAACAAAATATTAGTTCAGATCTACTATAAAACAAAGTTGGGGAATCCAGAGAGGATCATGTTCTTTTTCTAGCAATAGGCTACATTTTTCCAGAAGGAACATATAGGACCATTTTTCCTGTCTGAACACTTGTATGATGGTGCTTGCTTAGAGGTTGAAGAGAACATGTGAGCTCCTCTCCATATTTCACTTTAGCTTTGTAGCAACCCTTCCCTACTGTCAGCCTGCTTGGAGCTGTTCCTCACAACTACAAGGTATGTACATATGCAATACATGCAATTGCTACTTTGTCACAAAACAAGACCAGTTGCTCATTTCTCTAGAAGTGAGTTAAACACAAATGTATCAATGGTGTTCCCCATAAGGAGTCAAAATGAAATGTATGCTGGCCAAGATTTCTGTTTCTTGCACTGCTATGTACATCAGCCATCAAAGGAGAAGCAGGTGAGTTTAAATGCTGCAGCTCTAGACTTGGAAAGGCAAAAAACTGTTATCTCAGTGAGAAGCAACTAATAGCTGCTCCTTCTCCTGATCATCGCCTAGCAGCATACTCACCTGTTGTATTTTGGAACACAAACCTCTGAGCCAGTTCAGCTTCTTTCCTTTACAGAAAGAAACACTTAGGATACACTGTGCAATCTTTGCCATTCCTGCCCACAAAGCTTCCCTAAGAAATGGCTATGTGATCTATGAAAACAGAATTCTGCCAGAAACTTTTTTCTCTTCTAGGAAAAAACCAGAGCTTAAAAGAGCTAATACACAAGGAAAACCCACCAGAAGCGACACAGCAGCAGGCACAGGAGGCTTTTACTTGACTTGAAAGGAGCACAGCCTTTTCTCTGAAGCCAGGTAACATGAGGCAGTTTAGTTAATGAAGTATTCCTCATTCCACCAGGAATTCCAGGACAAAGTTGAAGACTTATGTCTTCAGAAAAATTTTAGATAGTCTCACAGGTGCTTCGCTAAACAAAAAACTAGTGAAGGCCACAAAGGGAATTTAAACAAACTTACACCGGTCTAAAGACTGCCGGAGGACATCAATGCAACAAACAAAAAAAAAATTGTATCACCATGAGCAGCTGGGTGCCAGACTCAAAGGTTCACTATGATTGTCCCACTAACAGGAGATTCTTCATGTTCTGTCATTGGAAGTGGTGTTCCAGATATTAGGAACCACTAAAACTTTGTTCTCCCACAAGGTTACTTCAAGCAGATCACTGCTAAAAGACTCAGCGAGTGGTGTGTTTTCATTTTATATGGTATCTGCTTCCTCTGGGATTCCCTAGCCAAGGTACTGCATAACCCTTTTCAATAAAGCGACACTGTTCAGGCAATTCCCAGGATAGCAGCTAAAGGAAAAAATAATAACCTTCAGCAAAAAATACACAAACAACTATCTACAATATAAAAGAAAATCCACTTAGATACAAACTAAACAGGAAACTGAAGTGTCTTGAGTTTAAATGAGGGGAAGTTGCAAATGAGTTCTGGCTCTCTAGAGAATAAAAGCATTTCAGCCTTACGGCCACTATCAGCAAAGATCTTTTTTATTGTATCTCCTCAAAACCTGAAGACCATGATCCCTATCAAGTGAGCATGAGGGAAGATTAGTTCTCTCTTCATTAACTTCGTGGGTCTTTTGCCTTGAACACAAGTTCAAAATTGCACACAGCACACTTATATAACAACCAGTCCCTGGGTTTCATAATCTAGGTTATCCTTCCCAGGCAAATACAGTTTATTATATGGAGGAATGCCAAAAGTTAAGTGTGTAAGTTTATACAGACATACCATACTGTTTGTATTGGATTGATTAAAAACCCAGCAAATGAAAACAATAAAGAAAAGAATCTAATAACAGAGCATTCTTTATATATTTGTAATTTTGGTTTCTAAACAGACACACTTTCAGGAGTTGAATATGTAATTATTTTCAAAACTTACAAATGAGCAGCAATGAGTAAGACATTCGGATAAAACATTCCAGCTGAACTTTATGTGCAACTTACATCTCATTTTAAATACCTGCCTTCCGTGAATTTTTCAAATTATTCTTACAAGAAAACATCACAGTTGATACTGATGTCTGTATTTTGTGTAATCCAACTCATAGAGGTTCAATACGCAACTTAAATAATTAAAATAACCCCACTTCTGTTGAAGTGAATGTTGCAATTGTTATTGATGTAGAATGAGGAATGCAAGACAATGCCTCCTGATCAGGTCCCAGTACATTCAACACTGAACTTTACTGTCCAAATTGCCTTTACCTTCAAAACAGGAAGAAATTCAAGCAACAAGAAGTAAATTTGATCATGCTGTAATTATAAAAGACATTAACCAAAAGAAAATTGATTAATAAAACAACACAGAAACAAATAGTTTCCCATTTGCATGTCAGTTATCCTTTCAAAATTATGAGGATGTAAATTCGAGAATTTTGTTCAGTGTTATTAAACTAACATCCATAAACAAGAAACACAAACATAGCATAGTTGAGATAATCATAAAGTTAACCTTCCTCTGAATGTTATTGAAAGGATATGCTCAAAATCAGAAGGATTAAAGCACAGAATTAATATGAAGTACAGGTCTTTGGAGGATTTGCAGATATTTTAATGAATAAAGTGACATAAAGGCCTAGATAATACCTGCACTGTGCAAGTGTTTTTTCCCACTGAGCAGCTGAGGAAACTGAGACTCATGATCACAGTTCCCAATTAGTATTCTCCTTGTTCTGATGGAGACATATATGACTTCACTCACTTCTTCATCTCATCAAGTTCTTGTGGCTGACAGCTAGAGATGTACCTGACTTTGTGCTTCCTGGTCCTCTTCATACACTTGCTCCCTGTGAAACCCTGCAGCTGCCCCACTGTAGCCATGATAACTTTGTGAGTAGCTCCCTATTTCTTCTGTGGACATTCAGGTGATGGTTAGGACACATTTTTCTTGTAGAAGAATGGCTTGTCTCTCGAGGGCATTCGGAATCCCTAGAGGGTC